>WHYT01017396.1:118936-141574 GCA_009806455.1 Tetrax tetrax | reverse complement strand
TTTTTTTTTTTTTTTTTTTCTTTTTCCCCAGTTCTTACTCCAGTTTTACCCTTTAACCCTCCCCCGAGGCAGAAGTCTTCACCGTGTCCGTCCCTCGTCCCCTCTTGCTTTCCCGTCAACGTCTCCCCCAACCTGGCAGCGGGGAAACTTTTTAACCCTTGAGTGGCCGTTTCTGGGGCTCACTCTCCTTCTTCCCCCGCGGGAAAGGCACAAACTTCTGTCGCGTACCTTACACTCCCGCGCTGCCTCCGAGAGCAGCGACTTCAAAGGGTGCATCTGCATATCGCCCTAGTAACGGGTGACTCACCCAGGCCGCTGGCTCGCTGCGGGGCCTGATGGAGTTAAACCTAGCTTGGGTTGATCGCGCCTGCTTCTTTGAGGGGGGGAAAGAGAGGGTTTAGAAAGCGGGGAGGCGAAGAAGGGCCGGCGATAGGTCAAGCCTAGTGGCTGCCCATCGCTGGGTGATGGCAGGTTTGCAGACGGATTTAAGGGTGTTTTGCCTCTACGGGAGCAGACACAAGGGGACGCAAATGGCTGCAGTTGGGAATAATGTTTGTGTCGGTTAAAATTACTTCTTACCTGGGTGGAACGCGTTAGGCTTTCAACGGGATTCAGCTCTGGCTCTGGGAGCCTTCCTAGGAAAGGCACTACTTCAAGTCGAGACAGCAGATCTGCCTTGCTCGGAGGAGACAGTTGTATTTGTGGGGAAACTTCCTCGAGTTGTCTTTTAGTTCCCTGTCCCTTTTCCGTCCTTTTGTAAAAACTTTTGCAGCCCATAGAGCAAGTGCACTTTAGCAAGGAGGCCTAAACCTCCCCGAGGTGCTGGCCATGCTGGTAGCCCCCAAGGACCAGCAGTGACAAGACCCTGGATTAATTCTTCCCTGTGACCCACTGACCGGCAACGATCTTGGCGCTGCTGCTCCTTGGCCTCGGCCAGCGACTGAGGGGACCTGTCCCTGTGCCTGGGCACCCGTGCCCACCAGTGACTCTTCCCCGGCGTTGCTGGGGACACGAGGCCCTTGTCGGCAGCATGCTGGGCTGTAGGTGTCGCTGCGAGCCAGCAGAGTGCTGCTGCCAGGGCTGAGCCTGGGCACATTTTCCTCATTATTGGAGTGTTTTAATTTTACTTTCCTGGATTTGGAGACAGCAGATGTCTGGAGCTGCTCCTCTGATCACCAGAAGCGCTGAGCTGAGAAGCAAAGGACGCAGTTTAGCATGTGCGAGTGATTTGTGCTGACAGGCTCCAAAATAACATTATAAGAATAATATTAAACTAGTAAAAAGAGAGGGATTTTTAAAATTTTTTTTTCTTTTTTTTTTTTTTTTTTTTTTTTTTTTTTTTTTTTTTTTTTTTTTTTCTCTGTATATTCATATCTCTCTCTAGGGACTTCCTTCAGCTCTGGGGTTCCAAAATGTACAATTGTGTCATTACATCCCTTGGGTCTTTTATTAGATCTAGGTTTTAGTTCTCTTCCAAGCAACAAGAAAGCTGTCAATTTAGTGACAGCTAGTCCGAACAGTCACAAGTCTGTTTAAAGAAAATTTCTGTATTATAAAGAAGTCTTTAAATGAAAGTATTTTGTCTTGTCTGCTCCCTTTGAAATCTGTGGCATGCATTTGAGATGCTGACTGTTTAAATCTGTTCTGTTTCTCTAACATTCTGCAAGAATGAGTTCTTGGCAAGTGGAAATTCAGAGTTTCTCCAAGGTATGCTGCTTCTGTGTGCTCCTGATTTTATAGTGCTGAATTAGAGAGGAATCACATCAGTTTCTCCCAACATGGGCAATTAAGGATGTACAGATGTGGCTCAGACACTTAAGACGGAGCAGGAACCTTGTGCATCCCTCTCACATACAGAGCTGAGCATAATCTCTTTGCCTCTAGACGAAGTCCATCTGAAATTGCTGACTGAAGTGCCAGTGGATAATTTTGCCAGATGGTTTCTTTTCTGATAGACTTGCAACAGCTTCCTTTTGCCTTTCTGAAGAAAAATTTATTTCCTTTTCTTACTGAAAACCCCCTTGAGAGATATATTAATCAGGCAAACTGGTTGTTGTCGTGGCATATCTGACTTTAGCATCAAATACTGGCAAGTTCCGAAGCAGAGAAGAATATGCATAACGGAGACCAGTTCAGCAACATTAGCTGAGTCTTGCATGGCTGCCAATGGCTCTTGGCATCCAAAGAAAAATTTATTTATCTGTAGCTTTAATGCTTAGCTTCCTGGCTTGTCTTGAAGACATGGAATTGGGATCTCGTCCTAACTTCTCTCAGATAAAGCTTCCAAAGACAGAATATTAATTAAGGCAAGAAAAACGGTCTTCAGTGCAAGTTCCTCTTTGCATGTATTGCAATATAAGGTACAACGGTAGGCCTGGATGCCAGTGTGGTGTACAGCTGTGCAAACATATACACATCTGTACCTTCTTTTACTTTGGCTTTGCTGTTACCTTTTCTAGCAGCAGACTTGCACAACCTTTATTCCTGAGTACTCTCTTCCGTGGGGTTTTTGGTTTTTGTTTTTTGCTTTTTTTTCCTGCCTTTCATCACCCCTGTGCCAGTTGCAAAATCATAAAAAATCATGTGGGAAAGACCTTGTTGGTCATGTGGTCTATCCTTTTGCCAGTTGGCAGGATTATTCCTTACAGCACATTTTCTAGTGCCTTGTACAGGCTATTTATAAACGTCCTCAGCGTTAGGACTTTCACCCATTTCCTCTGGAAACAGTCCTACTCATGCTACCGGGAAGTACTTGCTGATATACAGCTACATGTTCTTGATCTCATTTAATTAGGCCTAGGCATGTATCAAGACTCTTGGTGGATGAAATCAACTGTCTACTGAGCACTGAGAAAACATAATCCATCTGCTGCATTTATCCTCCTGTTGTGTGGCTCCAGTTAACCTTGTACCACACCATCTAGTCTCCTTGCTCTCCAGGCATCTTGGTGCTTTACATCTCTGCCAGTTTTGGTCCACTTCTTCCCTGCCTCTTTGACCTCATTTGCCTTTGTCTCCTTTCTCTCTCAACCCTCCTGGTACTTCAGTGTGTCCCTTCATCTTCTAAGTGATGTTGTTTTTCTTTCTTCACTGCTCCCTTTGGGTCTGTCTCTTCCCGTGAAGAGCCTTTTCTTTCAGCCTACTTTCTTTTTTCCCCAAAATCTTGTATCCTGTAAAGCCATCTTGGCTACTGTTTCCATTACTTGAGTATCAGTGTTTTCTTTTCCCCACAAAAAGCCTTCATTCAAACACTTGTGGAAGATTGAGTTATTCTTGCAGTGTCCAGAAAACTAGTTTTTCCAATGCTTCTCTTAGACCAGCCTGGAAAGCTAGCTTGTTTTTTTTTTGTTTATGGATTTGTCTTTGTTTTGTTTTTTTTTGAATCATTGTAAGGCCTGCAAGATTTTTTTTTTTTTTTTTTTTTTTTTTTCTTCTCTCCCCTCAGGGTTTGTGTGTGGGTGGAGGACATTGTTTTACGGTGCCATCTGTAGAGGGAAAGGTGCCTGGCTGGGTGCCTCCTGCAATGAAGTGCAAAAAGCGTGGCCAGAAACATGGATTTGGGGTGACTTCTCAACTCACGTGGGCAACTCGTGTGAATTATTTTTAAAGGGGGGAAACGTGTCAGAAAGTTCACTGGACCGAGTCGGGCAGTTCAAGAGTGCTCCCATCCGACAGAGAGTTGTCAGGCAGGGCTGGGGGTCTTTGGTGGAGGATGGCTTTGGTCGGAAGGATGGAGTAGTGACGAGAGCAGTGGAAATGGCCTTTAAAGAGTGCGTTGCTGGAGGAAGGGGCGCTGCCCGCGGGGGGCGGGGAGGCGGCGGCAGGGACTGGCTGAGTGGGGGGGCGTGGAGCTGTCCGCGGTGCTGAACCAGCACAGGGGTGGGCTGTCGGAGCTGTCCGCGGTTCTGAACCCGGCGGAACTGTCCGCGGCGCTGAACCCTGCCTGCCCCGGGCTGGACGGGGGAGCTGTCTGCGGTGCTGAACCCGCCCAGGACCGGCGCCGAGGCGAGCTGGCGGCGGCCTCTTGCCCTTGGCGCTGGCGAGATTTCCCTCCCGCCTCCGGCGGCAGCAGGCAGGCTCGCCCGGGATGAGCTGATGTAGCTCCGAGTACGAAATCCCCGAGGCAAAGGAAAAAGCGAGGCAGGCAGCAGGCAGGGACTACGGGAAAAGTGCAAGGAGGGCGGTTTGTTTGTGCAGGGTGCCAGGAGCATGTGCTGTTGCTTATAACGGGGAAGGGCTTAACAAGATAGCACTAGAAGCCCCTTTCTAACGTGATTAGACTTCTGATTTCTGCTTTGCACAAGTGTTATAGTAGGACATTCACGTTGTCTTTCATCTTTCAACATCGATCTAGTAGGAAAAGCCAGATCTTAAACATATAGAAACAAAGTTTCGTTGCCTGACCACACTTGGAAATACCAAAACAAACCTGTGAATAAGACTATTCTGTTCCTAACTTTGTCATGTGATTAATAATCAGGAGAGAACTGAAGAGGTTTTTTATAGGTTACTGATGATGACTTTCCCTATTGAAATATGTGTGCTGCATTCAGTACTGTATTTTCAAGCATGAGTATAGATTTCAATGCAGTAAAAACAGAGGGAAAGACAGGATCTTGCCTTTGAAGGTCACAGTATTGTTAGTAAGCATTCTGTTCTCTGCAAGTACTACTGGTGGAAAAATACTAGATGAAACCTATATGAAGATAAAGAGGAAGCAGTAACTTTGTAACAGACAAAATTTAAACCAAAGACAATCATGTTTTAATATGACAACTGCTCAATTCACTTTACAGCCACCATTTAAATGGACTTGAGGACGTTGTTTTTGTGACATGAAAGTATGGCAAAGCAGTAGTCACAACATTCTTTAGTATTTTAACAAGTTTTTATTGTGTTTCAAATCACGGTGCATATAGAAGAAAATATATATAGTAGACCTAACTTATGAACAAAACCTGGGTTAAATATTGTGAAATTTTCACATTAAATATTAGCTTGATGAGACAACCACGTTATTTATGGGAGGAGTAATGAGGAAGCTAGGTCCTATATAAATGGTCCCAGAAAACCACTTCGCAGTTGGCTCTGTGGCAGTATGGATACTGAAGTTAATAACTGTAACAGCTGTAAACAAAACTCTGATGAAATTTTTGCTTTGTTCTAGGATTACCCTTTCACTACATTAATTTAGTTGTGGGGAAATAACTGTGAAGACTCTTAGTAAAATCTAGTGGTGGTATGGCAGATTATGAAGAATTTTGGTAACATAAATCTCATTTTTAGATTGATGAGGTTAATGCTTTGCATATTGTACTGTGGAAAGGATTTTCACCTAGATGTTGACTTGAATTATTTTTTTTTTTGCCATAAAATAGAGCTGCTTCATCTTTTTCCAAGCTTTTTCTTCTTTGGCATCACAGTGATAAATGAGTTTAATTTTTGCAGGCAACTGCCAGGAGGTGCTGAGTAAGATGTATCATGCTGATTGTGTATAACCCCGCTCCTTTTAATTACTGGGATGATAACAATGCATTAATCAGGTGCATAAGAAATTCAGCACTTTTCTCTAACACAGAGTATTGATCTATTTTATAAGACACTGACTATAAAATGATGATCACAGAAGTCGTTTTTAAATTAAATTTGCTATGATAAGTTATGTGTTAAAAGTATTGAACCCTCTACTGAAACATCATAAAATTTTTCTATGTAAAGAGCCATATGCTAAATTCTTACAAGTTCATTACTTACCCAAAACTCCTATTGGCTTTAATAGGAGACTTAACCCTATAAAATTGGCCAGACCCAAAGTACAAAAGCTTTCATTACTGTGAACATTGTTTCCATAACTGAATTCTAAATATTTCTTTCTTTTCTGCATTTGCTTAAAACTATATTGGCCATATATTATACTTCACTAGTTTTGCAGTTGGTTATTCAGACTGATTTACATTTTGAGAAATTTTTTATTCCGATAGAAATAGCGATAATTTTAAAATGCTTCAGTAAAACTGTTTCCTGCTTAAATAAATGAAGGATTAAATAAATAAAATATCATTTGTTAATACAATGAGTCTGAGAAAGTGAGAATCAAAGCCATTAGTGTAAAAAAATATAATTTGATATGTCAGACTTGCTGTTGCATGTAATTGAAAGTTTTAATTTTCAGCTCATTATTTGTCTAATGGGAACAGGTATTGCCTCCTAGAAATGTGTGTCAAGGACAGTGTTTCAGAAAGGCTGGGGCCTGAGCTGCAGACAACAGGCATTTAAGAAGTGGCGTGGTCTTTTCCCAAAGATATGAGTGATTTGATTGTATAGAAAGGTTTGTAGAACTGCAGGAATCATAACATCACTGTAAGATATAGTAATTTGAATTGTAACCAGAAGTCTATCTACAGATCTGAACTGCTGTGCTTATTGACAGAAACTATTGTTTATGTCTGTAAGAGTCCCATCTGCATTTTCTTGGTGGGTTCTTGGATACTAAACTCAGTTATCCTACAGTTATTAAGGTGTAGAGAGCTGGGACTAGTTCTTTTAATGGAAATAGTTAGAACCTACTGACATTCTGTAAGCTCACCTTTTGAAATTAATAAAAATTATAGCTGACTTCCTTCAAAATAAATTGTTATAAACCTCATAAAAAATAATGGGTTTTATTTGCATGGAAGCTCATAATATATTTTGTGATTACTGAATAACGACACTCCGATCTGGAGGTGCTATGGTTTTTGTACTTTACTTTATACCTGTATTTAGAATTAAACCACCTTATGATATTTGCTACCAGTTCAAAATCAGCCTCTGTTTCTACAGTCTTTACTAGCCATGATGATGATGCATGCACTCAAAAAAATCTGTTAGGGAGAATGTATTTTTAAGTATTCAGGAATAGCTGTGGGAAGAGGCTGAATCATCTCTTTAATAGTAGGGAACTACTATACAGTAAGTTGGGGTACCTCAGGTAGAGTACTTAGCTCATGTCATTTCTCTCGAGCTAGTAGCTCAAGTGCAGAAAGAAGAGACAGAGCAGCTTATGTTGGTTTCTAAGGGGCTTTCAAAGACACAGGAAGTGGGAGAAAAAAAAATCTATGACTATGCACTGCTCTCCATTCTTCTGTATATTTTTGTTTCAGAAATGGCTGGAAAGAAGACAGTTTTTAGGGTGTTCCATCACAGCTTTGAAAATGCTCTTTGGAAGTCAGAAGATTTTGTCCCTTGAAATAAAAACCTTTACATTAATTTGAGCTGATATATTTATGCTATTAAAGTTCATTAACTGCAAGTTGATTTTACTGTGATTTTTGCCTGATCTGCTGGATGGTTCCCAGCACGTTGCTGTGATGTATGTGCATTTTCATCCTGTGACCAAGGGATGGCAGCGTGTCTTGATTACGCTGTTCCTGTAGAGCACTTGGCATTTCATTGCTTTTCTAGTGAAACACCAACCAACCATTTGTTTACATGCTCATACCTACACATGAGAGTTATTTTCAATTCCTTAGTGCTTTCTTTAGGTTTGATTAACTTGATGACAATTTGGCAACTCCCCTTTTCATCATCAGGGAGAAATATTTGTTTTCAAAGCTCACTGAGAAATGGTTCAACAACAGTTTTAAAGAGTCCCGTATTCAAGCATGGAGGAAGAAGGGGAGAAACAAATCCTTCTTCTAAGGGAATGTTTTTCCTTTTTCTCCCAAAGGAAAACAAAACCCAGCCTTTCCTCAATAGCTTCTTGCACTCATACTGGGGTGTGATATGGTGAAAATTTTCAAAAGTATACACAGATAATTTAGGTTTGTAAATTCAGGGGTTTTGAATAGTTATTTGTGGTCAAATCCAAAAATAAGTTCTGGAATCTAATTCCTAGTTAGGTGCGTAAATACTCATTTTGGATCAGGTTCTTACTCACTTATGCACCTTTGAAAATGTTATCTGTATTCATTAAATTGTGGGTGTTTGGTAATGATGAGATACAGTGTGGGTGAGTTAACTGAGTTAAAACATATTTTGCATCTGTGCATTAGTCTATATGAAGAGATCAAGCGTGCCCTATCTTTTACTGCCAATAGGTATCCAAAAATGAGGGTAAGGCGTGGGCACTGAGCCCATGCATGGTTTGCAGCATGAAGCAGTGCAGAAGGGACCACAGAAGTGTAGTGGTACAATCCAGTAAGGTGTTTTGAAGGGTGAATGGACTTTTTGTGGAGTGGAAAGTTGTGAGCCCTTCACAACTTTTCTACCTGTAGAGTGTTTGGGAATCTTCATTTCCCACATTCAACTAGAGTTTTAGTTATTTCTCAGATTTTCAGCACTTCAATTTGGAGATCCTTCATACTTTGTTTTGTTACGATAGCACTTGCAAGTCTTACCAATGATCACAGCAAAGATTCTTGCAGTTTTTAAGCCTCAGGGAACTTGTAATGTGGAGCCAGGGAGAGAGGGAGAGATGGGCCTGATACTCATCCACATTGAAAGCAGTTAAGTGTGTGAGGCAATGTGAAAAAGGTCGATCATGTGAACGGCTGCTGATAAGATCTTACCAGATTTCCATTGAGCATATTTTTAATTGCTTATCACCTGCGTAGTGTAAATTATTTTCCTCTAAACAAGGAGCTAGTTAGTAGAGCTCTGCTATTACATAGATTCTTCCACAGGTTGCTGTCTCTATGCCTTTAAAAACCACATATAACATTATTATCTTCACTTTGCAGGTGGAAAATCAGAGGCTGAGTTGACACATTGTCTCATAGACGGTGCATCTCAGCTCTACGGAAGTGACAGTTTGCTGTGGCTCAGCCCTGTGAGCTATTCCAGTTTCTGGTCCTGGGCTGCAGGGGCTTTAAAATCAAAAATTATTCCAGTTGCTGCCAAGAATATTCTTACAGGTGTAAAACTAATTGTGAAGTCCGGCGCATTTAAGTCTTTGCTGTATCTAGCATTCATTAGTAACAGTTTTCATGTGACATTTGAAGTGTCTGGTGTTTTCCTCTAGCTGTTTGTTGTGGTTTTGCTTAGTGAGGGGGGCCTAAGGTGGTAGCTTCTGTAGGAAATTGCTAGAAGTCGCTCCCCTTTGTTTAGTGGACTCGACCGGGCCTAGGGCGGACCCACTGCTGGCCAAGGCTGAGCCGATTGGGAGCAGAATGTCCCGTGATAGCGCCTCTGCGATAACGTATTTAAGAAAGGGAAAACAGAAAAAAAAGAGAAGAGAAGATGTGACGAAGCTGAGCAAGGGCAGAGGCCCAGAGGGGGAGGCGCAGGCCTCCGGGGCCTTGCAGGGCTCACCCTCTGGCCTCTCGCCAGGTGGCCGACTGGGCCCAACTCAGCCTGGCCTGGCTGCAAGAGGTGGAGAGGAGATGAGATGAATAACGCGAAGAGATCCTGAGAGGCTTTTTGAGGCTTCTGCCAGCCCGTTGTGAAGAATGAACTTTTCTTGTGAGAGAAAACAGCTGCAAACACCAAGGTCAGTGAAGGAGGGGGAGGAGTAATGTGGCTCCTGGCCAAGATTCCCCTGCAGCCTGTGGTGATGACCATGGTGGAGCAGGTTGTCCCCCTGCAGCCCATGGAGGTCCACGGAGGAGCAGAGATCCACTTGGAGCTTGGAGCCCGTGAAAGACCCCGCACCGGGGGAGGTGGATGCCTGAATGTGGCTGTGGCCCGTGGAGGGCCCGCTGGGACAGCTGTTCTGGAGAGACTGCACTCCGTGGAAGAGATAACCTACGCCGGAGCAGTTTAATGAAGGACTGTGGCGTATGGGTGGGACCCCACATTGGAGCAGGGGAGGGATGTGAGGAATTCTTCCCCCAGCTGTGAAGCAGTGGCACAAAACAACACATAATGGACTGACCGTGACCCCCATTCCCTTTTCCCCCCTGTGCCGCTCGGAGGGGGGAGGTATATATATATAATGTTAAGCTCGGGAAGTGGGAGGGCTGGAGGAGGATATCTTGTTTCTCTGTCTCATTATCCTGCTAGTTTTAGTAATAAATGAATAGTTTTCCCCAAGTCGAGTCTGGTTTTGCCCGTGACGGTAAGGATTTCTCCCTGTCCTTATCTCAAACCTTGAGTCGTTTTTCTTAAATTATCTCTCTTTTCTTAAATTATCTCTCCCTATTCTCTCGGAGGGTGGGGGGAGTGAGAGAGAGACTGCGTAGTCTGGTCCGGATCGGGGCTAAACTACGACACTGTTCAAGGATTTGGAGCTTGCTTTGAAAGAGAGGAGATTTAAAGCATCCAAAAGGAAAGATAACAGTATTTTAATACTTTCATTATATAATATTTTGGGGGATGTGGATTTTTTTTTTTTTTTTGTTTCTTTCTGTATTTGTCAACAGCATCTGCTCCAGCATTTCAAGTAAATTTCACTCTAGGCAAACCTCAAAAGCAAATGCAAATTTCTCCCCAGGCTTGCTATCTTGGACATACAGAGCTAGAAGAAATACAAAAGCAGCAGTGGGAAATGCCTGCTAACCTCAGCTTTAGTTATACCACAGTCATTAATTTTAAAGTGTTTATGACAAAAGTGTGTGTGTTTCCTTATTTTCCATTAAAATGAGATCCAACTCTCTATAAAAGAAAGTAGCTGTGGTACTTTGGTTAGGGGAGAAGTGAAACCCAGGGAGACTGAGCATGTTACCACAGCCTCCAAACCATAGATCTGAAGACACTTGGTGAGCGGAGCCAGCAGCAGGTTTACGCAGGATCCCTGTGCCTGCTGCTTTCCTCCCATTCTGGCAGAGGCAGAAGGAGAATTGTGTCCAGCATTTGGGCAGTAGCAGGAGGCCTGTTTCTGCCTGTAGTATGAGCAGTGGTTTGTAGAGCCCAATCATGTTGAGTTTGTGTCTGTGAAGATGAACTCAGGCATCCTGCAGTGCTTCTTGCTAATGTGGACCAAAAAAGACTTGTATTTATAAAGCCAGCCTTTGATGAAAGAAAAAATATGAGCTGCTGGCAGTAGCAAAACAGATATTTAGTCTTGTGCCAGGGTCATAGAAAAGCAATCTGGTGGCAGCTGCTGCTAATGCTGGCAGGTAGGGTGGTATGGGAGGTGGCTCTGGGGTCGATACCTCTTCCCATTTGCTCCCAAGACCTCCCAGCACCTTAAGAGCAATAGAGGCTGCAAGCATAGCTCAGCCTTTCCTCATTTCATTTCCCCAGCCCTACCTTGTGGGAGAAAAACTCAGTTTTGTTTGCATTGCCGGGAAGCCATGAGTCAGTTCTTCCTCCCTATCTAACAGGTACCTTATCTCTCTCTGGTGCCTAGACATGGATCTTCCAGCAAAAGCCTCAAATGGCTCCTCTCCAGCCGCTTCACAGTGACATGCCCTCTGGCATTGCAAAGTGCAAGTTTCAGCCGCTGCCTGTCTCCCCTGCTCTCCTCTCGGGACAGACAGGTCAGGTTATCTCATATTCCAGAGGAACACAAGGAGCCTTCAGCAGAGAGGAAAGAGGATGTTGGGATCTGCTTTAAATAGTGCTTGACCTCTTGCATAAGAGACCGATTGTCCCAAGATAAGTTTATTGCATACACAGCTCTGAGATTTGCACAGATTGCTCGTGGGATTATGTTTCATGTGACGGTAGAATCCTATCTTTATTTGTTTGCCATTTATTGCTAAATCCCTCCTCGTGTTTCTGGATAATCTATATCAAATATGTTTTGGTTTTGCTTTAGTTTTTTCCTATTTCCTTTAGGTGCCAGAAAGCAGAGGTAATATTTAAAAGACCAAGCGTCTATCACTTTGTTGATAGGGAAGCTGTAGAAATCAACAATGCTGTTGCCATAGAGACGTAAATGGTTTATAGCGAACCAAAGATTTCCACTTTTACTAGTCTTCCTGCTAGACATACTGAATGTAAGCATTTTATTGATACAGTTCCTCTGTCTGTTCTATATTAACTTTTTTTTTTTTTAATATTTGAGCATTTGTAATCCCAGATACAAGAGGAGGCACCTGGAGAAAACCCTGAAGGTATTACAGCGCTTCACAATGGTGTCTCTAATAAAGCGGGTGCTGTTGAAGCAGCTGATTTGTTCTATTGTGAACTGCAGCACAAACACCACTTGTCAAAACACATAAAGTGATTTGTTGCAAGCAAGAGTAATTAATAAAGACTGACATAGCCAAGGTTTAGGAACCCAATCTATTGTACTTGCTTTGTTTATACTCTCTGTTTTTGAATTCTGCATGCTTGGAAGAGGCTTCTTCAAGGAGTGAGTTATTCTTACTGATTTCTGGGAACATTTTTATACCTTCTGCTTGAGGAGGCATGGATCTGTGGTAGACCATGAATGACTAGAATGACAGTTAGGGAAGTCTTGCCATTCCTGGGTCTGCCACTGACCTGTTGCGTGTCCTTCAGCTAGTTATTTATCTATGTGGGGCAGGACCTGCATCTGTTGGATACCATAAAGGAATCAAGGCCATGACTTCATTTGTGGCTTTGCTGTGGTGGTGCAGAATTAAATCATTTCTGCTTTTGGCCTAAAGCTTTGGGCTATAAAGAATCCATAGAAACATGAGATTATTAATAATTAGCAGTGTGGTCATTAATTCTGACAGTAGCAACATTTGTGGGAGCATTGCTAATAATCAAAACAGACCGAATTGTACTTGTTTATGGTGGGCTAAAGGTCTCTCTCATTACAATGTTTCACAGGCAGTGCCAGGAGCTGATAATCACTATAATGCACATTTTTCTTTTAGCTAAGAAAAGCTAATAAGCATCTGTAGTTTTGAAAATGTCAGACTGAGCCAAAGTGCATGCAATTAGATAAGGATAATGTAGCAGATAATAAGAAGATACATAATGCTGGATGAGCAATTGTCAGACTATTGTGCTTTGGCTGCTAAAGTGCTATGTGTCATAAAAAAGAAAGTGGTTTTTGGTTGAGGGAAAACATGCCACAAGTTGTCAGAGACAGAAATGTGAGCTAATGTGGTAAAGCGACAAGGTTAGTCCTGGGGGAGTATAAACATGCATGTCAAGCTCTTGATAGATGGAAGGGTTGTCTGGGTTAAATGTCATGTACTTGGGAAGGTGGGAAAGGCCACTGAAAAAAAAAAAGGAAGCAAATGTGGAAAGGAAGATGGGCATAATGGAGTCATTTGTCGTTACTGTCTCTAAGATCTCTTTTTTTTTTTTTTTTTTTCTTTTTCCTGTTTTCAGAGACTGTTTTGTGTGTGTGATATCTGGGCTATTCTGCCTGCTATAGTTTGTTAAAATCTTTCTGAGACAACTTCTTTGCCCAAAAGGAGATACAGCCATGATTAAGAGGCTGGATGTGAATTTTCAAACAGTATCCTCACTTTAATTTGCTACTGGGGAAAAGAATGAGGCAGACTCCAAAAGCAGGAGAAAACAGCAGGAGCAAAAACCAGACAATGGAGGGAAAGTAGAAAGAGGAAAGCTGTGATGCACAGAATGGGATGCCAGCTCTGATACTGGAAATAAAGGAATTTTGCCTTTGCTATAGGGCGAAAATATTTCTTGTGGCTCAGACAGAATATTCCACATTTTCCCTTTCCTCTTAGGCTAATCCAGAAACTAGCTCTGGGCAGGAGACCAGGTTTTCCTAATCTGGGAGAAGAGGATTTTTTTTACCTTCTATTTTTTTTCCTGAAATGTCTTTCCCACCCTTATCCCACCTCTGTTGAAATGTTCTGATGTCCCTAGAGGGGAGAGATTGGAAGCTATTTCTCCTGTATTTTGATTCTAGGGTAACTTTTACAAATGTTTTTTTTCTTTTTAGAATGCACCAAGTATTTAATATTTGTGTAAAATACCTGACAGAAAAGCAAGTCGTATACAGTTCTTATCCTCTCCTCTTCTGTAATTATTTGCCTTTACGAAGATATTCTGTAAATACTTAATTAGTGTCCAGTTATGTAGCATTACAGCTGCAATCTCAGAAAAAACTCATATTATCATTATGAAATGTTTGCATCGCAGGTAACAAATCCAAGGTATATTTTGACACTTAAAAAACATTGCACGTTCCCATTTCAATTCTACACCAGAATATATCTTTTTTGTTTTGTTTTGTTTTTTTTTTTTTGGGTTTTTTTTTTTGGTGTAACTTCAAGCTAGATTAACAGTGTTTGCATTACAGGGTTGTATGGAAGCATGTATTTGATACATGTGTTTGGAAAGGTCTCAAGCCCAATCTCTTTATAGCCTTGGGCCTTCACTTACGGACAGGAGCTGAGAGTTTCCCATGCTGTCACCATCCAGTGCAGTCTGTGTTCCTACATTGAGTGACATGCTTGCAGTTACATGGCTTTTCAGGGTGAGTCTTTGTCTTTCCTGACCCTTCACCATTGTGTGTGTGGCTGCTCAGCAAGAATGGAGTTCATGGCATGGGCTTGGATCAGGCTTCTACTAGGAAAGCTTACAGAAAGCATCATTGAAACGTTTACTGTCTGTACGCATTTAAGGCCAGGATGGGTTGAAATTCTCTTCCTATGAATGTTCAGGGAAGGTCATTTAGCACATTTCCAGGATGCAAATTCAGAGCATGTGTAAACATGGCTAAAAGGATTACTTTTGTGGTTGTTTTTTTTTTGTTTGTTTTTACAGTTCTGTCAATAGCAAATCATGTGCTCCTCAATAAGCTGTTCCTCTCCAGGTGTTGGACAAGCTTCATATTAGAGGAGGGGGAGAAGAGATGAAATCAACTGTCTTCTCTCATGTTGGATCATGAGGGAACACTGTCTTTCTCTCATACATACAAGGGTGCTCATAGCACCTGTACAGCTCTGTAGTGGCACTCTCCTTTTTGGATGAGCTAGAAAGAAGTGCTTCACAGGACTAGAGAGAGAAGATGAAGGTTAGGAGCAAGGTTAAAGTCAGTTTAATCTCACTCTGTAAATCTGCATATGAAATCCCTCAAATTACAACCATGTTCCTTCACTGTTTCTTCCTGTCTGTGCTAAACTAAAGCTCTTCTGGAAGTGGGCTTTTGGCAGATAGCACAATGCTATTGGGCTGGAAAGATATGTGAGAATGCCATAGTCAGCTTTTTAACTGTGCAATTTACTATAAAATGTAGGGAGCCACAGTGTGAATCAGAGGATTGAATTTTCTCTGAAATTTCCACAAAAGGCTCCTCTTTTGCTAAAGACAGATTGTGCCAGTCCAGCCTGAAAAACTGTAATTTAATTTGAAAGCACCGTTCTGCATTCCTTTCACCCGATCTCAATTGGTGATGAGCCATAAAATTTCTCTGTGGTCCACTGGAGTTCAATAGATGAGAATTTCCTAACTTCATAAAATGATTAAAAGCACTCCAAATGTATATTATTAGCAAGGCTTCTGTGAGACAACTCAATCAGCAGGCTTCAGGTGCCTTTTTGAAAGGTTTGATGAGCATTGTTTGAATGGCAGATTGCGGAGATAGATATTAATTGAGGGAAAGACTAATAAAATGCCAGGCTTTATCCTTAAAGTAACTTAAAGAAAAAATGATAGTGCATGTGTGTGACAGAGGTTTGTCCGGTTTGCCCCAATGCCATGTAGACGAATTGTATGAGGATCAATGTCTTTACCAGTGATGAGATCTGTGTGGCTGATTTTGGCAGCAGCTCACTCCTGTGTTTTTTTTTAACTCAGTGCCTTGGACAGCACTGGAAAGCAGGAAAAAGTTGATTGGTTTTATGTGCACTGCCTGTATCTCATCTAGAAAACTCATCTCCTCCAGCATGCTGTAACATAAACCAAAAACCGAATCCACTTTCATCAAATATTTGTGAGTGATGAACCATTTCAGGACCATTCTATTCTGTTCAAGGCATTTCTACAAACAGAAGAAGAATGATTGATCGACTCATTGCAAAATACATGTTAGGCATTAGGGGCTGCCTTTCCTCTTTCCCTCTCCCCTCTTTTATAGAGACTGGCTGTGACTTTCCAGACAGGCAAGGCAATATGAGTATTTCTATTTTATTTTTCTGTTCCATTAGTTTTCATGAATACCAGGTAGAGGCTTGTTAAGGGGTGAATGAGCAACCAGATTTCTAGAAACTGAGCGTCTTAACATCAGTTTGGATGCCCAGAATTTCTAAGAGTGGGTGAGGAAATATGGTGGTTGCTTTCAGTCAAATGGGTTATTCATGGCTGAGAGTTTGTCTATTGACATTACTAAACTTTCTGATGAAAACTTAGAATAAACATCTATCATAGTTAGCGCTTCCTTCTCCTTTCTTCCCATGTTGTTCAGAGCACTTTAGCAAAGTACAGCACCACAATCTGTTCTTTACTTTACAGTGATGTACTCTTCAGAGTTTCTTACTGTAAATTCGTATGGTTGCTAAGAGGCAAAGAGGCTTTTTATACATAATAGGTCCTCTTATCAAAGCAGGAGATTAGAATTTTCTATTACTTGGTCTCTCCCCTTTGCTGGTAATGGTGGAAATGGATAATCTGTCCATGCTCTGGATATCTATCTAGGGGAAAATTTCATTGTCGGACCCAGGCATTCCCAGCATTTCTCTTGGTCAGCTTCAATAATCACCGCTTCTCATTTATTCAGGTCAATAGGCCCTTCTCCAGGGGACAGTAAAGTTTTTTAAAATGAAGGATATTGTTGAAATATGAATAGATGACTGTAGTCTGGCCATAAATTTATTTAGGCTGGGAATGATGAGATTTCTAAGATCTAGAGCAGTGAAGTATTGGAAGAATCTTCCAGTAAGAGTTGGCAAAGATAGAAGTCATATCTATCCTTAAGATAGATCTCAGTAGTTCTATTTTTATGGGATTATATACCTGCCCTTGGGAGCAGAGAAAACATAAGGTCCCCTTTTACAACTAAATCTATTGAAATTTTGCATACAGCCAGTGAAGAGGTCTCTGCCTCCAGCTAGGTAACAGGCACTTCAGTTTTAATTACGTAGGGTAAACATCTTTTAGAAGAATCTCCTGAAGGGGTAAAGGTTATTACACTCAGTGTTTGTAAAAAAACCAAAACATGTAGTAAAATGGATTATACACATCTGAATCCACCCTTTGCACATCTTTTTAGGGTTGTTCAGTCAGGTTTCTTCAAGAGTCCCTGGATTGCTACATTTTAAACAAATTGTGTCAGGCACACCAGGTATATGATAAATAAGGAAAGAAATCTAAGGATTTCTAGCTACCTTCCCTGTAGGCCAAACAATTTTCCATTTCAGGAGGCAAGATGTTAAGAGGTCTGTCACTGAAAGGGCAGCAGCATGTACTTTCCTTTTAGTTGCAGATGGTCTGTATGGGCAAATCTCATTCAGAGCAGTTATTTTTTCCTTTATTGTTGTGGAAATGTATGTTCTTGTTTTGCCAAAGTGCTTTGCTTTAGGTTTTCTACATAGAGTCCCAGAGCCTTTTACAGACAGTGCCTTGTCTATCTCAGTAACAAAGACAGATTGCAAAGGAAAGCATATAGCTGGGAAGCTATTGGAAGAATATCAGAAAGTTTGTTTTGTGTTATAGGACTACCACAGTGTCATCTGAAAGCAAATTATCTTCAAATCATGTTAGTTTCAGATTTGGGTGTCTAAAGAGAATTTAGTAGCTCAATACATCCTAATGACTGAGAAAACTAGCTCAGAGTTTGAACAACCTTACTGAATATTTCCCTTTTTTTTTTTAATATAAATAATCCCTAGGCCACAAGAGCAGTGCTGTTTGTGTGACAGAATTGTCCAGCTGGAAGCACCCATGTCCATTAAAGTCTCTCTGTGGATCAGAAGCAGGCAGAGCAAGAGTTCACTTCATCTGGGAACGCACCTGGTTCCCTTCAATGCCTCATTGCATTATGTGGGTTCGGTGTGGGTTTAACATAGAATCATAAAATAGTTTGGGTTGGAAGGGACCTTCAAAGCCCATCCAGTCCAACCCCCCTGCAAGGAGCAGGGACATCTCCAGCCAGATCACGTTGCTCAGAGCCCCGTCCAACCTGGCCTTGAATGTTTCCAGGTTGGGGCATCTACCACCTCTCTTGTCAACCTGTTCCAAGTGTTCCACCACCCTCAATGTAAAATAATATTTTCCCAATTTCCATTCTGAATCTACTTCCCTCTATTTTAAAACCATTACCCCTTGTACTATCACAACAGGCCCTGGTAAAGAGTTTCTCCCAGTCTTCCCTGTAGGCCCCCTTAAGGTACTTGAAGGCTGCTATAAGGTCTCCCTGGAGTCTTCTGTTCTCCAGGCTGAACAGCCCCAACTCTCTCAGCCTGTCCTCATAGGAGAGGTCCTCCTCTGGACTCCCTCCAACTGGTCCATGTCCTTCTTATGTTGGGGGCTCCAGAACTGGATGCAGTACTCCAGGTGGGATCTCATGAGAGCAGAGTAGAGGGGGAGAATCACCTCCCTCGACCTGCTGGCCATGCTCCTCTTGATGCAGCCCAGGATGTGGTTGGCTTTCTGGGCTGCAGACACGTATTGCTGTCTCATGTTGAGCTTCTCATCCACTAGTACCCCAAAGTGCTTCTTCTCAGAGCTGCTGTCAATCCTTTCTCCACCCAGTCTGTATTTTGCTTGGGATTGCCCCAGCTCATATGTAGGACCTTGCACTTGGCCTTGTTGAACTTAATGAAGTTTGCATGGGCCCACCTCTCCAGCCTGTCAAGGTCCCTCTGGATGGCATCCCTTCCCTCCAGTGTGTCGATGGCACCACACAGCTTGGTGTTGTTGGCAAACTTACTGAAGGTGCACTCAGTTCCAACTGTATATGTCACTGACAAAGATCTTAAACAGGGCCAGTCCCAATACTGACCCCTGAGGAATGCCACTCGTCACTGGTCTCCACTTGGACGTTGAGCCATTGACCACCACTCTCTGAGTGCAGCCATCCAGCCAATTCCTTATCCACTGAATGGTCCCTCCATCGAATCCGTATCTCTCTAGTTTAGAGACAAGGATGTTGTGTGGGACAGTGTCAAATGCTTTGCACAAGTCCAGGTAGATGATATCCATTGCTTGTCCCTTGTCCACTGATGCTGTAACCCCGTCATAGGTGGCCACCAAATCGGTCAGGCACAATTTGCCCTTAGTGAAGCCATGTTGGCTGTCACCAATAACCTCCTTATTTTCCATGTGCCTTGGCATGGTTTCCAGGAGAACCTGCTCCATGACCTTGCCAGGTACAGAGGTGAAACTGACTGGCCTGTAGTTCCCTGGGTCTTCCTTTTTTCCCTTTTTAAAAATGGGCATTATGTTACCCCTTTTCCAGTCGGCAGGAACTTCACCAGACTGCCACAATTTCTCCAATATGATGAACAGCAGTTTGGCAACTTCATCCACCAGTTCCCTCAGGACCCGCATATGAATCTCATCGGGTCCCATGGACTTGTGCACCTTCAGGTTCCTTAGATGGTCTCACACCTACTCTTCTCCTATAGTGGGAAGTTCTTCATTCTCCCACTCCCTGATTTTGGCTTCTGCAACTTGGATGATGTTGCTAGAGTCCTCACTGGAGAAGACTGAGGCAAAAAAGTAATTGAGTACCTCAGCCTTCTCCATGTCCCAGGTAACCAAGTCTCCTGTTTCCTTCTGGAGATGATCCACATTTTTCCTAGTCTTTCTTTTATTCTCAGCATGCCTATAGAGTCTTTTCTTGATGCCCTTGACATCCCTGGCCAGATTTAATTCTGTCAGGGCTTTAGCCTTCTTTATGTGATCCCTTGGCTGCTTGGACAATCTCTCTGTATTCCTCACAGGCTACCTGTCCTTGCTTCCACTCTCTGTAGCCTTCCTTTTTGTTTTTAAGTTGATCCAGGAGCTCCTTGTTCATCCATGCAGGCCATCTGGCATTTTTGCCTGACTTCCTTTTTTTTTTTTGTGGGGGGATGCATTGCTCCTAAGCATGAATATTAACCAACTTTTTTGGCCTCCTCTTCCCTCCAGGGCTTAACATGCCTTGAAAGGCTTGTGTCCATTATAAAACATCAGTTATTTTAGAAACTCTGCCTGGAGGAGGCAAGCCTTCTAACTTGCTACTTGAAGCTTTGGCAACTGCGGCATTAATCTAGTGAGAAGTCTGGGTTTGGTTCTCAGCCTTGTTCAAAGCCCCATCTCCCAGGGTGAGCTCTTGGCTGTTGCTGCAGACTTGGAACGGCTCACATCTCTCTTGTCCTTTCTGAACACAGGAGAGATGGATGAGTTGGAAAGGAAATTGAGGGAAAGCAAGCATGGCTGTGTGGTGGTGGGAAGAGGTCTGAGGTGTAGGGCTCTATTCCTCAGTAGTTGGTAGGTGTAAAAAAGGCCCAAGAAGAGGTACCAAACATGCCAGGAATTTCCTGTTAGCTCCTTCCTCTCAGTACCCTTAATGCTGATTTTTCAAGCTCACCATGGTTCAAAATGTTGACAAGGTAGGAATGGCGGTGCCTGACTTGTAAGCAGCTGTGTCCTTTATTGCTTCTGGCCCTGAACACTTTTGAAAATTTGACCTATGGCCCAGACTTGTTTAAAACTAATGCAGCCACTTCTTCAAATAAAGCGATGAGAGGCATAGGTGTGAAGATATTTAATGTAGCAAGACTACTCTAAGGCAGCAAATTTCTTACCAATTTTTCAAACATTGGCAAAGGAGAAGGGCCGTCTCCCTTTTTGGACCATGCAGGAGGGGAAAAGCAGAAGTGGTACTTTCCAAAATGGGTGCTGAAGGAGACATGTTGATCCTATACCAGTGTGGTTAGAAGCAGGGGATGCAGATCACAGCTTCTCACAAGCATCAAGAAGTGGTTTGGGTGCACAGGACAGTGGGTATGTCGATGTGGTGGGAATTGCCAAAGTAATCTCCAGTTATCTCATCCCAGCAGCAGAGGGAAAGCATGCTGCACGTGAGCAGTAAGTCAGCAAACACCATGGCTGTAGCATGTGACTGGGACTTAGAGAGCTGGCTTCTGTTCCTGTATGGCATTTAATTTTTAAGGAGCTTTTAAATTTGTGTGTGGTATTGTGCAGATTTTCCAGAAGATTTTGGTTATTCAGTAAAAGCCATCTGATATTGTTTCTACACTGCTGTTGAGATGAAGCATTCTTATTATATCTTATAATCTTACTCGTGCTTCCTATTCTTGATGTTTTTTTTCTAAGCCCTGGGCTAAAAGACATTGCAGTAGAAATTATTCACTCAACAAAACGTCCAAACTGTGAAGCAATAAAACTCCTGCCTTTTTTTCTACTTATCAAGACAGCAAAGATCGAGCAGTACAGCTTATGCTGCTCTAAAGTGCTAATATATCTTGAACACTCAGGATTTTCATGGTTATTTGAGCTGGAACTTCACATTCCACCAAACACGCGGTTGATCTAAATCAGTGCTTCCCTAGGGCTGCGTCTGCCCAAGGGACGAGCTTCCCCCGCACCAAGGCTGCATGCGCGTGGCCCAATGCCGTACTCTTGTGGAAGAGCTGAGTGTACCGCAAGCACTGTTGGGCTGATGCAGTGCCAGCTTTCAGCTGCTGCTCGTTCATATTAGTCAGAATTAATTTATCTACTGATTACTCACACGGCTATAAACTTCCAGTCGCTGATGGGAGGTTGCTCATGGGTTCGTTAGATATCTTTAGGTGGTATTACAATATACATCAGAGGAATCATCACCGTGTCAGGCACTCAAAAAATATAAGCAGTGCTGGACTTAAAGTTGCAAATTAATTTCTTCATTCATTTCTTTTTTTTTTTGTATTAATTACTCTAGTTTCCTTGTGTCCCTTATGTTAGTCTTTAATGAAATGCTTGTTGTGGGGTTTTTTTTTTTGCACAGGACCTCCCATGCTCACAGTGATTTTATGCAAAGTTCTTCAACATTTCCTTCCCCCCCTGTTGTTTAATGTGTAGCCCTAGGCCTTGATGCGCACTCTCTTCAGATGCTGTTTGATTTTCTCACGGGCTCTTCTCTAACATTTACTGCCACAGTATTTGAATGCATCTCAAAGGCTGGTGAATTTGTTTTCACATGACATCTGCCGAGCATGAGGAGGAGTTTATTCCCATTCCATAGGCAGGGAATTGAGGAACAATTGTTAATGCCTCAAGAATACCTTGATATATGTATGGGACTATTTTTATGGGGGTCCAAAGAACAAATCTGTGGTTTCAGTGACAATACAGACCCTCAGCCTTTATACAAATTCTATCGGAAGTCCCAGAGGTGAAGTAAGTAATATGTAATACTCAGCAGAATTATGAAGCTTAAAAAAAAAAATTAACATAATGTTGCCCAGCATCACAGAATCTGGTTGTATGAGAGATAGGGAAATGTTCTGTGTGTTCAAAATGTCAGTCCACTGGCTTAGTTATGAAACTGTCCTTCCTCTTTCTGTTCAGCTTAGTGCTTCATTTACTGGATGCTGTTTCTTTTCAGCTGTGCATGTCACCATGGGCCCTACAGACAGCTTTCTTTGACTTTCTAATTTCCTTATGGGGCAATGGCCTTTGTAGTGGAAGTCCCTCAGTGCTTGAAGACAAGAAGGGTAAGTTAAGGTTGTGTTAGACTATATCAGTTCTGTACAGAGCACCAATATTGTATATATTTTCCAAATGAACTGTTAATTTTTTTTCCAAACGGTGTAATGAAACTGGCAATGTTGCCCTGACTTTATGGACAGTTTTGGGGGGAACAAAAAAAAAAAAAAAAAAAAAAAAAAA
>WHYT01017396.1:0-108103 GCA_009806455.1 Tetrax tetrax | reverse complement strand
AGTTTGGGGGGGAAAAAAAAAAAAAAAAAAAAAAAAAAAAAATTAGGCTGAATTAAAAAGGAGAAGGGAGTTGTAGCAATTTGTCCAGATGGGTAAAGTAATCTTTCAGAAAGTTTCCTTGTCACTGAGGCACAGGATTTTATGAGTCTGCCTTATAGAAGCCATACCACCTTGTAGAGATAATTAAACATTTCTAGGAGCAAAGCTTTAAACCCAGGTATCCGATTTGCCAGAAGAGTGTATTGAACCCCATGGTAGAGAATTGTTATTGTTCTCTGACCTACAATATAATTCAAGTATTCCATGAAAAATGGGTCAACTCATGTAGAAAAGAATGAAAATATCCTCTCCTAGCATATTTCCAAAATCTTTATACAAGGATGAAATTCCAGGAGCGCTAGAAGTAGAATAAAACCAACTAGCTGAAAGAAGCAGTGTCCACAAAAACAAAGTACAACTATTTTTTCAGGATCTTTCTTGTTCTCGGGCATGTTATTCTGGAATTTTATATTATTCTAGTTGTTATTGTACACAGTGTATTTCTACTGAACCATTTCAAGAGACATTTATCTTTAGTGTTTTTTTCCCTGAGAAAGACTAATTGAAATCTGTCTCCCATTCATCTTCCTGCTCTGTGGGAAGTCTGAGTTAAGTTTAGGCAGAACTTCAGAGCTGATGTAACATACCTAGAGGATTTTCCTACTTTTAATAAAACAGAGTGTCCTTAGGGTTTTAGAACAGTTCCTGGAGGAGTCAATAGGAAGAAATGTTCATCATTGCTTAATGGAAAACAGTGGTCTTCCTGCTAAGAGAGAAATGCAGCACCACAGGATTTTTTTTTTTTTTAATTGCTTTGTATGACAAAAGATCTGCTTCCAAATTCCCTGAAGCTGAAGAAACTTCATGTACCTGTAAAATATAAATTTTCCTGTGTCTTGAGTGTCTAAATTTGAGGAGGAAAATTAAAAGAAACAAATGCAGGTTTATCAGTGAATGCAGCAGATATTTCTGTGTGGGCTCTGAGGACATAAATGTCTTTCAGGAAGAAGATTCACATAGAGTTGGTCACAAAGAGGAAAACAGGTTTAAAGTCTGGCATGTTTGGAAGAAAGCTTCTTAAAAGTGAGATTCCTGAGGCTGTTGAAGTCTTTCTGGAAGGGCAGTTCAATTTCACTTTGTGGCCTGTAAATATTTAGTAGTTTGCATTCAGGAACAATAAATTATGGATTTAGGATCAGACAGAGCAGTGTTTGGTGCTGTGTCTTATGTTAAAATGAGTAGTTCTGAACTACCTGGAGAAAGGAAGTAGATCTCTTCACTGTTTCTGTAATTACATTCAGTGTATCTGAACCTCAGATCACAAGATTTGCTGCGTTAGAGCTGTGATTTTGGGTGCGGATACTGAACCAGTAAAGAACTTGTAGCTCTGAGACCTGCAATATTAAATCTCCCTGAGCTCCTGTGTCGGAAAGAACAGGATTTTGCTGAATTGCTGGAAAAGTGCTGGCATATTTAATCGAGACAACAGCAACTTGCATGCCTGATATATGCAACAAGCTTGCACCTACCTGGTAAAGGAGAAATCACAGAGTTCAGGCAAATGAGCTGTTGAGTGACAGCTCTTAGGCCATAAGTGCCTGTAAAGGCTAAACTAATCCAAATTATCTTACATTTGCTGTGGACTAAGAGTATGCACAAAGAAAGTTACTGCAAATGCTTGCTGTGGCTTCCCTATTTCCAGCTGAGCCCCAAGGAATAATCGACCCTTTGGAGACAGCCTGTTTGTGTCTTGCCCAGTGGAGTCTTGATCTATGGGTGGCACTATGACAATACAGTGATGGATTCGTCAGTGTGACTGAGAGCTGTCTTCTGTGCTGCTTCAAATCTCAGACTAAACTTGTGATCTTCCCTTGAATTTTTAGTGCATAAAGCATCAGTATCCCTGTTCCTATCCTATCCATCTCATTCCATGCTTCCTAACTATTGATGAGGTATTGCTTTAATACGCCACTAATTTGAGAGCTGTAGTTCTCATTTCCCATGAGGCTGATAGGAGTCTCTCATCTCCTCTGCAGTTAACCAGCTCATATTCTTTCTGTACCTTCCCAGGAAAAAATGTCTGGGTACCCCTGTGTTAATTACGTCTGCAACATTTCTCCTTCACCCAGAATTCCGAAGGATACTTTACTGGCGTGACAATTCATTGTGCCAATCTAGACTGGCCTGTAATAAGTTAAGAAATGGTGCACTTAAATAAATATGTTTGTCTACTAGAAGGTAAAATTCACTGTAATCATCTAGTCTGTTGTGCTCCTTCTGGTCGCTCACGGGTCAGATGTAGTCTGTAGGATACTTCTATCCATCCATCTCTTTTAGCCTAGTGAAGACAAGAGGAAGGTGCCTGCTCAGGAAATGCTGCACTTCCTTTGCCTATGGAGTGAGTGGAACTGCTGCTGCCAGGGCTGTGTGGCAGACGTTGATGGAGCCATATCCATGTTTCATCCTGTCTAGGCACGGTCCATGGAGTATTGGTGCTGGTTGTGGCTGAAAGGCGTCTTCAGAACTGCAATGTGTTACATGAGGTTGAATTGTTCTGAAGTTGTCTGACTGACACCTTTCTTCTGCAGGTCATGAGCTCCCATGAATTATGCCTGCTTTGAGCTGAGGAACTGTTTGAGATAGAGTGTAATCAGAGAAAAATATCCAGTCTGATCTGAGCATGCCCTAGTGACAGAGAATCCATCAAGATGTTTAAGTCATGCAGTCGTTAATCACTTTGCCCTTAACTGCATGTCTCATTTTTCACCTAAATTTGTCTGAATTTGTCTGGCTTCTGATTTCAATCATTGATCTCTGTTGGGAGGCTGAAAATCTTTCTATCATTCAAAATATATGGTAGGGGAAAGAAACTAGTGCTTGACAAATGTGGGTCTGTCCTAATGTCACTTCCTTTTTTTTTCACTTATTTTCCTACCTTTACTACCTATTCTTACAAATAATACCCCTTGCTTCTGCAAAGGTTTGTAATGGAATTACTGCAACTATGGAGGTAGATCTGCAACTCCTTTAGGTGTAGCCATGTCTGATAAAAGGTTATTTTGACTGGCTGCTGTTAGGGGTTTGGTCCTGGCAGCACAAAGCCCACTACGGGCTCCTTATGGCTACCAGATACAAGAAGTTTGTGTTTGCAGGGCTGACCTTGCTGCTGGGACTTAACTGCTCCAGGGACCTGAACTTGCTAGAACAAAACGAGTGTGGGCTGCAGTCTCCTGCCACTGGGTATGAAGATATACTATGTTTCTTCATTTATTTCTCCCCGATCCGTATCTCTTGTCATGAAATACAAATTAATTCTTACCACTTAGGAGTCAGCAAATTACCTGCTTACTGTCTGTGGGACTGACCGGAATGGAAATTCTGTTGAACTGTATTACAGAAGTTTGAATAAACAAGCTCACTTCTGGTAGTGTCTGTCTGTCATAGTTTTAACAGAAAATGACAGTTTAGAGTATACTGCTCTTTAAAATAATGATGAAACATGTTACAAATAATAAGAATAGTTGCTTGAACATTAGAATCTAGTTATGTGAGAGAATGGAGATCTTTGGTATTTGAATATCTCTGTGAAGCTGGCTTAGAATCCTGCACCTTGGGCACCAAAATGATAGATTCATGGCTTCTGTGTGCAGACCCCATATTAGATTCAAGGACAAAAAAAATAAAAAGGGGAAGAAGAATGAGTAAGGAAGGGAACTGACAGTTCTCTTGCCCAAAGTGTGCTACAGGTGTATGATGAAACACGATACCCTATTGAGAGAAAAAGTAGAGGCAAAAATACAATAATGGCCACAAAGGGACTAAGAGAATAGGCTGGGAGTATGTGCAGAAAAAAAAAAATTGTCAGGAGCCACTACCTATGGAGAGGGTAAGATTAATTTCTTCTTCATGTTGAGAAGCTGTGAGGGTAGATGGTAAACTAACCTGGATAACTTTGGGTGTGGTTTAAGTGAAATTCATAGCTGCTGGAGAGGCTGATTTGCAGAGGTCTGATGCTCCAGCAGATACGTCTGCACATCCTCAGCACTGCAGCTAATGTTGGTTTTCCTGGTGTCCTTAAGTCTGCTTTTCAAACTGATACTTCACAGGATGGCTCTAACGCTACTCCTTGGCAAAACATTTTCCAGCTTAAGTTTTTAGCACAGTTGAAATGACAAGGAGAGAGATGAGACCAAGGACATTATCTCCTGTCCTTCCAGAGCAGGCTTTTCTCCATAATACGTTCTTGTGTTTGTCCAGTTGACTTTAAATTATTCAAACTATGGGCATCCCTGAAGTAGTCTGTTTTGTAAGCAGAATCTCAATGAGCCCCTCAGTTCAGAGAACAAACCCTGCTACATGCCTCTGAGAGCTGTGTGTGCTGATTTGGGGTGGCCTATGGACCACAGAATATAAATTGTTCATGGCCAGCCACAGGGGTTGAGTGTGACTCTGTGATCTGAAGCTGTGGATCTCAGCTTAAAACAAACCAGCTGACCATGCATACGTTAATCTCTCTCTGTAGGCATTTTGAAGTACCATTCTGTGAGGACCATAGAGGGGTTTGGTTTCAGTGGAGGCTGGGTTGTAGCTGCTCTATTTAGGCACCATTAATGGGATTACGCATGATCTGTGACTTGGCATTACTCTGCCATTCCTCTCAACTGACAGTTTCTGGATCAGTGTACAGAGTAGTGAACCCTTTCCTTTTAAGGAGCAAAGTCAATAGCAATCCCCAAAAAAGAATTGGACTCAACATTGATCAGTTGGTGGTAGCAGGTCAGCAGGGCTTGTTTTGCAGCCTCAACAGTGCGTGTCTGTTTTGTCATCTGGAACAGTCCTGCACAGCTTGCTTTCCCTCCTGGGAGTGAACATCAAGTGTGGCTGAGTTTTGCCAAATCTTTACTTTTTTTTTTGCTTCCATGTTGCTGCTGGGAAGGTGCACAGGATATGGAGGCACTGGGAAGATTCACATCATGATTCCTGTTGTATCAAAAGACCAGGTGGCATGTCACATGGAAGGACATGCCTGTGCCATTCTATTATATATATATCACAAACATATAGGCTGAGAGGAGCATCCAGAGGGATGCATAGCCTAACTCCTCTGTTGCTGCTGCCTCCTAGATTCTTCCTGGCACAGGACAGCAGGAGAAAACATTTTAATGAGTTGAGCAATGCACTATTATGGAGAAATGGAGCAGGTAAGATGTGCAGAATCAATACTGCTGATTGCCGGCATCTGTAAACTTGAGCCTCCACATTTTGCCCAACTATTCTAAGCAAGAAGTGTATTATTATTTACTGTCAAGGTGAAGAACTCAAACAGTTTCCCCGAGTAAGTGTGAGCAGCAAAGGTCTGAATATTCTAGAAGTCTCTGGATTGCATTAGCAGTGTGTTTGAAATACATGACGATAATGTGCAGCTTCCTGAGAAGATGTGTGTGAGCCCAGCTTCTCTGCCTCTCTCGCCCTCATGCTGCTGGTTCGTGCTGGAGTGGAGAGAGAAAGCACCAGTCTCTCCTAAGCAGTGTGCTGCAGACCCGACTTTGACTTTTAGCTCCCAGGTGAGAATTGTGTAAAACTCGCATGAGTTTCGAGCTGCTATAGAAGTTCTGCAAATTTCCAGGAAAAAAAAAGGAAGATAAAAGTAAAGGAAGACAAACCAAGAAAGAGAGAGTAAGGGACAATGCCCAGAGAAAGGAGACATGAATAGATACGTGTCACTGCTTTTCATCCAAGCGGCTTTGCCACCAGGCTGGCATGCTTGTGCATTGTAATGCATTTTTTCAAGCTATTTGGTGATTTAAAGCCATGTCTGGTATCAGAGACTGGAATGAAAGTAAAAAGCTGTCTGCCTCCTGCCCTGAAATTCACTCCTTGCCTTGGCTGTAAGCCACTAAACCACAATTAAAATAGCATGAACATGATGTGTCACTGAAATGAAGATCATAGTGTTCCCTCAAACCCTCCGGTTGTGCCCTCGAGACCCTGCGACAGAAGGTAAGCCCTGCGTACGGCTTGCATCCCTTGGGCGCTGATGTACAGGTAAAAGGCCTTACAGCCAGAAATTTACAGCAGGAGCAGATGAGGAGACAAAAACAAGAATATAAAGCAAGTGACAAGTGGAGACAAGACAATGGCAAATAAACTGTCACTTCATTTTTCTTTCTCCTTTTCCAATTCTTTAGTACTAAGAACGGGGCTTGGCATTGTCAGCAGTAAGTGTCTCCGAGCCATTCAACATGTCTTCAGTAAATTAACAATTTGATGATTGTCGCAGCAGCAGAAACCCTCTTTTGCATTGGCACTGCTGTCCGCAGTAGCAGATTACGTGAGCTGATGAAGCCACACTGCGTGTACTCTGACTGCAAATTCAGGGCCTAAGCTACCATCTACATGGGCTGTTTTGGCCTTTCTACTGTATGATTTCGATCCTAACAGTTGGGAGACTGGTGCTACACATTAAAGATTTTAGAAAATTGGTGTTTTTTGAGCTGCCTCATGATGTTTCATCATCCTCAAGGCATTTGACAGTGACAGAGACCCTCTCCCTGTCTAGTAAGATGATTTATCCTTCTACTTTGGGATCTTTCTGTAGAAAACTGTGCAGAACTGAATTGCCCAAGCTTGTAGGAATGGCTTCTTAGATGGCAGGGTGCTCTGGTTTCTCCCACTGCTCCAAGTGCTAGTTGTGTCCTGGATTTGCTAGTTCTCTGGCACCTGTTAACTGATGACACCTCTTCAGCTCCATAGCATCTGAGCCTCTTCAGTGTCACTTGACTTATTTTGAATCTGTGCCCACATCTGCCCTAAGCACGCATCGATCGTGCCCACACCCCCAGAGACCCAGCTGACCTTTGTGTGCTCTCTGTGCAGCTGCTGGAAGCCAGCTTGGAGGGGCCCTTCGAGCACATGCTGCTTCCCAGGCCAGGGGGCAGGAGCTCCAGTCATTCTTCATGGGGCTGTGGGAGAAGAAACCTTTGATTTCCAACTCTTAATTTTACCACCAAAAAAATATCTCTCCAGTGGATGGGCAAGCTATTTGATTCCTGCAATTTTTTTGGTGGATGGGGCATCCCTAGAGCAGGAGAGAAGAGAAGAAACCAACCACTCAAAGTTGGGCAATTCCAATCTAATACCTTAACCTTTGACATGCAGGTCAAAGTTGCTTCTCTTCTGAGAGCTACTGGCAATGGTCCTTGTTCAGTAGAGCACCAAAGGGCACAATTAAGCTGTGAGTATGACACAAAACCCTCCTGGCTCAGCAGAAGACCCATGTTCTCACAACATACTGGTTTAAGCATGTGCTTAAATCCAAGCATATGTAAGAGCTTTGCTGAGTCAGGATAAGTGAGAGCAAACTGTTGTGCCCTGAATACTGATGACAGCCAGAAAAGATTTTTAAGGACACCATCAACTTGAAAATCACACTCTGCTTGAAAATTGTATCTGTTCTAATTAGCAGTGGCACCGTGACTGAGAGAAAGTAGCCGGGCATGAAATGTCTCTCCTCTTGGGCTGATAATTGTTCTCCTGATTGTGCTTTGAACTCTGTTGTTCTTACTGCTTTATTGGTTTTTTTGTGCTTGTTTGCCTTCCCTTTCTGCATTAGCAAGATGGCCTGGCTTTTGCGTATGGCACGCTCCTTGCCTTAGGCTGTGCAGAAGGGCACGTCCCCGGAGCAGCAGCAGGAGGTCTCTGCTGCTCTCATGGAGTTGGGTCTCCGTAGGTGTCTCACTTTTTGGGTGAATCCTCGGAGGGCAGAGGAACAGCCTGGCTGACTTGCACGATAGGCCTGAGGAGAGAGCAGGCACCTTTCATTGCTGAGCAATAGTGCCTTTCTCTCCCTAGCCTGTCCCCTGGATGAGGGTTCAAGTCTCGTTCATTTTTTGTGTCTCTCGCAGCAATGATGGCGATCTGAAATGAATAGGGTTAACTGTCAGCCCTGGTGCTGGGGTGGGAGCAGAGGGTGAGTTCTGGGGCAGGGTGAAACTTGTCTCTCATCGCTTTGCTGGGGTTATTTCTAGCTTGCCCACTATGTGTCATCATGTGGCCCTGCAGACATTTGTGTCACTGGCAGAAGATGGAGGAGAGGCAGGAGGCAGGACATCTTTTGGCTGTGGTGCCAGCTTAATGCCTTCTCTAGCCGTCTTTGTAGCTACAGTGTTAGTACCGTGGGGCGAATGGGTCCTGCTGTAATGAGAGCAATAGAAATGCAATTAACCAGTTTTCCCAGCTGTTTCCAATCTTTCAGCTATCATCCAGTCCCAACTAAGTGCTCTATGGGTCACCTGGAGCCTCTGTTCAGGATTTCTCTGCAACTTGGCACCCAGCTCTTCCTCCACGGTGCAGCTCCCAGCCTGGGGCTGGCAGGTTATGGCGTGGAGCCACTGGGCAGGGAAGAAGTTGTGATTTATGGGCTTCTCCCCTACCTTTCTACCTGCCCGTCCAGATGTGTCTCAGCATGACAAGCTTTGTGCCAGGCCTTGCTGCTGCTTAGCAATCTGCAGGGTAAAAAAAAAAACAACATTGAAAATTCTGGTAACTCCTCAGTTTTGAAAGAGAAACACAGTGCATGCACCTGGCAGCTCTCAGCAGTGTTGTCAGCACATCAGTGAATTCTGGCCATTGCTCTAAAAATCCAGTGACCTGCTGATCTCTGCCCCTCAAGTGCAATTTTGGTTTTGATGACTGCTTGGATTTTGTTTTATAGTGATCACAAAGGTATGTATGCTACACTCGTACATTTTTGCACAATGGGAAGGAGGCATACACTGCTTATATGGTCCAGATAGAAACATCTTTTTGTGCTAAGCTGATGCCTGTATGGAAAAATAATTTAGTAAATAGCTTTAAATATAGCTGTTGAATATGAAGTCTAAAAAAAGGCTTTTGCCTTTGCATATCTGGATTTCACAGGTTTCCCACTGTTTGTCGAAGGCTTTGATTTCTGATTGTACAAATGTGATAAGTTTAGGACCCTGATTATGGCAATCACTTATTGTCTCCATATTTTTTTTTTTTGCCTGTATTGCCTGGTGTCTTGGTGACTCCAAAGCAGCAATGTGTCTCAGCTTTGCAAGTGCGGGGTCAGAGGTGGGCTCAAGGATGTTCTTTGCTACAACAGCCTGACTGGCTGACACATTTACCCTTTCAGTGGCAGAAGGATGAGGCTGGGAGATAATTTTGTAGTACTACATGATAAATATGGAAAGAGGATTGTTTTCATAGAAGAGAAGAGGGATGAATACAACACAAATTGTTTATGTATGTAATCCACAGTGCTCCTTAGGGTAGGTAACATGAACATTTCTCTGAACAGAAGTGAAAAAAAAAAGATAATGTTGATGAAGACCTTAAGAGGGAATAAATAAAATCCAAAGCATGCCACTGAATGGATTTTTACTTGCATTTTTCATTGCAATGTGTATGCAAACAGGCAAAAAACCATATGTGCATATATGTGTGGCACTAATGGCATTTAGTCAGCAGAGGGCAGGGTTTGCTGAGTAGAAATTATTTCTGCTAAAAGAAATGAGGTTCAGGAAAGAGCTACAGAAACCCCGAAGGAGGAATTTTGAACATGTCAGTGCGTCCATACTTACACACCCTCCACTTCCCCTTTAATTCCACTCTCAGTTTCAGCTTTGACTTTATTACTTAGATCTGCTTGAAAAAAAAAATTATAATTCCTTCAGGGTTTCCACCTACAAGATAACACTAACTCTTTGGTTCAGTTAAACTATTTAGGATGTATTTATGAGCTTTGTAGGTTCAGGGACTATGTTTTAATTTTCATAAATATATTTTTGGAAATCATTGCTGGCCATATTCTCTCTTTTGGGAAATGTTAAAAAAAAAAAAAAGTAGCAGAGTTCAACAAGGTAAAATGCAATACAGAAGGAGTCAATGGGAATTTTTTCTAAGCTAAGGTCAGAAAAAAGCCAAAAACTCTTGCAGGAAGGTGTTTCAATTACAGTGAACGAGAATAAATTCTGGACTTTCTTGTCTTAGCATGGTAATAAGGACCAGACGAAAAGGTTGGGGAGAATATTAAGCGTGCTGGCAGTCTTTTACTTGAATCAATGATAAGGACATTTGAAGCTTTAAACCTTTCAGACTATGTGTGGCAAATTATTGAGCTATTTATGTTGTCTGAGATTGATATATAATACCTGTGAGCATTGTGCTAGTAGGAAAGTTTGTTGAACTACATAAAATACGTAATCTTTTCCCTTCTTTGTTAAAATTAGAATAAACGACACAGTGTGAGGGCTCATAGGCAGTGGATAAAAGAACTGATTCCTTTTAAAACTCTCAGAAGGAAAAGCCGATTATATATAGAAAGACTTAGATCAGGACCTGCTAGCTTTAAAAGTTTCCCTTTAGCTGCTCTCATTTGTAGCTGAATTTTGATCGGGTTTACATGTTATTGTGCATATAAAATGTGTGCAGGGTTATTTAGAGGAAAATTTGTCTGGGAAAAAAAAAAAAAGAAGTCACAATGACAACCATGAAAATGTTGTTTGTAATCTCTGAAATACTTGAGATTATTTTTGTGTTAGCCTAATTCTACTTTCATTAAACTCTGGAGTTCCTGCTGCTATTCAGTGTATATTATTAGATGAGTTTTATCATTTGTCAAAGCAGTTACATTTTGCAGTAATCTAAAGATGCTTCAGATATGCCTAACACAATGGGTGAGAGAGTCAGCTGCTGTAGCTCTTTTTGGTTTTCTTTCTCGTTCTGATGAGAGCTGCTCCTCTGAGATGCCGCTACTCTGCTTCAAATTGATAGCAAGAAATGTGGGAATAGTCAGATCCTTGAAGGGGAATTAATATTTTGAAATAATCACATTTTTGGGGAGAGGGGATGAATATTTTGTCTGGGAGAGGCTGGTGCTTTTGAGGAGCCTCTTGCAGGACTGGCTGATGTTCTAAAATTGAGACCTTCAACCAACAACATTCTGTCACTTGACCTAATAATATAGAAGGACCTGAGTAAGAAGGGGTTAATTGATTCATCTAATAGTTACTTCATTTGCTTCTTTAAAAAAAAAAAAAAAACAAACCAACCAAAAAACCAAACAAAACTGGGAGGGACGATATGATGTCTAAGTGGAGAAGTGGTAAGATGTACCACATGGTGACAGTCTGGAGTTCTGGAAAGTCCCGAAGTTCTGGAAGACTCCCACCCTCTGGTTGTGCTAATGTGGTTTATTACTTTAATGCCTGAGATGATTGCTGGTGAATTCAGTCTGTCAAATAAGGAGGCCTTCAAATACCTTCATATAGATGGAGAATTGAGGGAAGAGGAGACTGAGACAATTGCCTGTGGTGGCCAGAGAAGCCTGTAGCACTAGAAGGGATTAACCCCAAATTCCAGGCTAACACTTTCTGACCATGATCCATCCTCCCTTCCTGCAGTTTTTACCATTTATTATAGATAAAGGAATTTTTTTTTTTTTTTTTTTTTTTGCCATGTCTGGCTCTCTAAGCAGTGAGACCTGCAGAGGTCTGTTCCTGGCTTTCCTGTTTATACCTAGTCTTTCAGAGAAATATAAGCAGGGAAAAGCTGAACTGAAAAAATGCTTTTTTTTTTTAGAACCAAACTTTGCTGAAAAGTTGATTTCAGAAGGAAGTTGTGGATTTGTTAGACATGTTGAGATTAATGCACACTGCAGTGCAGTGAATATTAAAGGAACTGTCAAGAAGGAAAGTCTGTGTACAGGATAAATTAGGACTCTCTAGGGATTAAAAAGATGTAGGATTTTTTTAAAGTAGCTAGCCTACTATTGAAAAATAATGAGTAGTTTCTATAGCAACCTCACTTTCACATGGCGCACACATACCGTAGCAACATAAAAAAGAACAGTATCAAAGAAGGAATAAAACTGAGTGTGCTATTTGAATTTTTTAAAATACTGCTCCCTCCTAAACTCTATGTTTACAATGCAAAGATTGGTAAATCAACGAGGATTTTTTTTCTGAGAAACTGATTATTATAACTTTCATCCAAATACTTGGAAAAAGGAAACAAAGTGCTTTTTCCAATATTCCTGAAAAGAAAACTGGAAAAGATTACGGTTCTTTCCTGTCCATACTGTAGCTTTAACAAAGCCAAGATTATTTCAAGTTATCAGCATCTTCTCATGGCCCTATGTCTCTAGTTGATTTTAGTATGATTGGGAGACTACTGCTGTTATTTTCTGAATGCATATCAAGGTGTTTGGCAATGTGTGATACATACGTGTTGCTCATCATTTGCCCTCTGCAGAATATTTGTGAGAAAGGCCAAGGGAAAATCAAACTTTCCTGGCTATAAGTTCTCAAAATTAAGGTTAAGTTCCTCTGAAGATTTCTTCAAGCAAGGCTGGATTCCTTTATAGTTTCAAAGAGAAATCAAATGGAAATGACATAATCTCAAAAGAGAAAGTCCAACTGACAACTGACAACTTTGACAGAGGTTTGCTGTGAGTTTTACGTGTCAGTTTGAGTCTAGAATTCCCAAGAACTGCTGAAGGCCATGAACTTCAGGGAGCTGAATGAAAGACAATGATAATGAGATCATAAAGATCAGGTCTCATCATGTGTAACCTTTTTCCCCCAAGAACAGTCTTAATTGGGTAACGGCTGTAACATCAGAGAGTTTCCTGGCTCTGTACCTCAGCCCGACACGACACTCAAGAAACTGCAAGCAGAGTGTTTCAACATGGGAAGCCTGGTTAGACTAACATCTAGCCAATGACTGTGTCATAGTATAATTAATAATACATGGAGAATTGTCAAAGAGAAAATGTGCTTCTCAGTCCTGCAAGGGTTTATTCTTGATCCACCATCTCAAACCTTGTGCAAATCACCCAGAAGAATGTGTGAAGTAATGGCAGACAAAGTTTTCCCAATATTAAAGATAATGGGACAGATCCAGGACAGCTGGTATCTGTTGGAGCAACAAAAAACGTGTCACAGTTGAAGGGTAAGAAAATTTGTCAGGGTAAGTCTCTGAAAAAAAGATTTGGTGTCCTTGAGGAATACCAAGTGGAGGATAAGCTCTCTGTGCATTACTGTGTCCAAAAATGTTCACGTATTCGACCCTTCAATAAGAAGAAGTAAGTTATAGTAGGTCTTTGACTGGCCCTGATGTATTCCTTAATTAAAAATTATGCAAGTAACTAGTGTCCACGTTTCAAAAATAATGTTGAATGCAATGAAGAGGATCCAGAGAGAAGCTGTGGTGTTGAATAAGGGAAAGAAAAATAAGCCTTGCTGAGTGAGTTGAGTTGGAAATGTTTAGTTTGTTGAAGTGAAAGTTCAGGGCTCTACCACATCTCTGATCTGCTCAAAAAAGAGGTAAACAGAGCATAGTAAAGGAAACTGAAAGTAGGGAAAGGTTTCAAAATGAGACAGGTAGGTGTAGCCTGCCAGTTGAAAAACTTGCCAAGAGTTATTTGTAATGAAACTTTATCTTGGCAAATTTTTTTAGCCAGGACTAGTCACTTGTCTACAAAACACTCTTAATTCAACCAGAATTCAAATTCATAGAAGACTTGTAGCCATGAAGATTTCTGGATTCCTTGTTAAAAAATGTTCCTTGTAGTTGATGAATGTATTCATCTGTCTGATTTGTGAGGGCTTTGCCATGTGAACCAGTTATTGCTCTATAGGAACTGCTTCAGGATTGTTGATATACATCTGTTTTACTCCACCATCAGCTCCTTGAGCGAGCATGTCCCCCTTTTATTCAAGGTATCATTCAATCGGTCCAGGCTTGATTAACTCAGCGTACCTTACATTTACCTCTGAGTGCCAGGTCATAAAAGCGGATATGTGCGTAGTTATTGCAGAGGAACTGATACCTAGTAATTTCCTGTGCTCAAGACCTTTAGAAATGCCAGCAGGTAATGTACCATAAACTGTGTTCTTTTTTTTTTTTTTTTTTCTCTGCTCACAGCTTTCAGAAATAGAAAGGAATTATTTATTAATTGCGAACAGGTGAAAAAGCCATAGGGACAATGAGATTTTGCTTTTGCAACAAAAATTCTCACAGGTAGTAAAATGTGGTAATGTCTGTCCTTTAAAATGTAGAGAGCAGTTCAGAATCTGAAGCATCAAGCATGGTACCAGAAGGCTAATATACTTGAAGTTAAGAATTTGCTTATGTGATTTCCTGAGCTGGGCTGTTTATTTACAGGGAAAATGCCATTTTCAAGTCAGGCTGTTGCAAGTAGTTGTTTTTCTTGCTGATACTTTCCATCTGTTTTTTTTATTCCTTTTACAGAACTTTTCATATGGCTTTAGTTTCATTAATACTAAACCAAAAATTGACAGTAATGAAAAGGTTCTGATTTTAATGCCACAAAGTCAAATTAATAAGTAAGACCAACAGACACCTTAACCTTTCATTAATACCATCCAACACTTCTAGTTATGCTACTTAGAGTTATGGCAGCTTTCTTGATAAAATACTTCTTAATGCCAAATGCTAATTATTCATGGGAATATGCTTTTCTGTAGCCCCAGGTTGTTGCAGAAAATGGCAGCTTTTGATATTATTAAATAAAATAATATATTGTTTCTCCTGTGGCATTTTAGTGCACACCACACTTAATGAAAAGTAGATTTTTAAGGTCATTTCATTAGTAATGAACCCAATAGGGTTCTTTTCTGGTGGCTGATTGTGCTGTCATAGTTTCAAGTTTCTGAGTAATTTTATTTTTCTAGGGAGTTCATTAGAGTTTCTTGAATTTTTGAAGTCTATTTTCTCTACTTACATCAGAAAAAAAAAATCCCTTATATGATTGCTGGGGTGAAAACTGTGATACGATAAGCTGAAAAAGATTCCAACTCATTTTGTTTCTCTAAAGATCTGAAGTGCATTTTCCCTTCGTCGGTTATATGACTTTCCATCCCACATCACTTACTTTTCAATTAATAATTTTTTTTTCCAATTCCATGCTCTTTGGGGAACATATTTTTATTACTTCAGGAATCCTCTGCTGCTTTTTACAACTGTTCGGATTATTTTAAATACTTTCATTGTGAATTATGAAAACCTCTAGCTACAACAGTAAGACCTGCTGTTCACCAGAGAGATGTTTTAACCCGTGCCTGCAGACCTGATCCTGACCCATATGAATCAGTAGGGAATTTTGCCAGTAATGCCGTGGAGGAGATGTATGCCAGCCGTGCAGGCACAGCGCGTTGTGTTTTTACAGAAGAAGACAAGGCACTGTGTGAGCTCTTGTCCTGGTAGGAATTTCTTCCCTTTGGAGTCGCTCAAAGCCATTGACCTGTGTGGCGCCACAACTGGTGGCACAAGATCAGTCTTTGCAAAGCCTGTCTCTGTTAAGTGTACCCTTGCAGGATGCCTCAGTCTTGCTTTCCCATCTGCCGTTGCTCCAAAGGGACATTCGCACTCCCAACAACTCCTCTAAACCCCACTGTATTACCCAAATGGTTAAATAACTGCCCCTTTTAAGGTACCAATACTGATAAAAATCACCTCCTGGTCTTGTTTTAGCTTCATGCCAAGGCATGTTTCTAGCTACTGGTGGAGTGTCTTCTTCAAAGGATAGCTGCCATCCTTGCTTACTTCTTTGCAGAGAGCAAAAAGCCTTTGAAAGTACCTTCTGCCTCATAGGAGTAATGAGCGCTTGGGAAAAAAAAAAAAAAAAAAAACAACAAAAAAAAACCAACCCGAGAGTCAGCTCAGTGGCTCAGAATTTTGCTGGATTCTGTGTAATTAATTAAGATTTTTTTAAACATTGGTTGCTCTGCCAGTCTGTGTATCTAGGTTGTGCCAGTTTCCAGGATTCCCCTCCACCCCCATCCCCGCCCCTCGCCCCGGTTCCTTGCACAGACGTGAGCAGCTGCAGCAATGGAAGACTTCTTTGTAGAGGAGGCAGCTCCAGTGGAACAGGTAGGCGGGCTGGGGTGGGCGCTCAGCAGCCCGAGCGTGCTGCGATGGCCAGCAATATTTAAAGCCAACGGATGTAGGCTCCAACCAGCTTACAAGCTCTTGCTACCTGTGAAGGAGCAGAGATGATAGGATCTCTCGGAGGCACATCAGGTGTGGCTGAGACCAGCTTCTAATGCTGGATGAAGATGCCCTAGTGTCTGCCAGGAGAAGGTTAAAAACTTTCCCAGGTGACCAGAAACCTTTGTAATTTGCTCAGGAGGGTGGGTGTTGCAGTGAGCAGAGCTCTCTCTTCCAGAAGGGAGGGAATTCGGCAGGAATGGTGCCAAGCAGAGAAGCTCTGAAGTCTTGTGGGGAGCGGGGAAGGAGAGGAGCGGGCTGGAGGTTTCACGCGCAGGCCTGGATCTGACGGGTGTTTCATTGATCCCTGCTTAGATGGGTCTGTTTGTGCCGTATTGCGCCAAAATGTCTTTTCCATTTCACATTGTGTTGGAGCTGGATAACCGAGGACATCGTTGTGGTACAGGTTATATCAGGACCAGATTTGCCCCTGCTGGCTTATGTTGACCTACCGTATTTTCTTCCTATGTGATTCATTTTTTCTTTTTTTTTTTTTTTTTTTTTTTTAATTTATTTTGTGTGATAGTTACTTTTTAGTTATTTACACTTCTGCTAACCCTCTTGCTTCATTCATGCCCTAGACAGGTGTATTTCTGGGCAAGCAGTACCCTTGGACAAAATGATTTCTAGTGATTGTTGCATGGGGAAGAAATTCAAAGCTGGTTAATACCAAGGATTTTGACCAAAAGGATGCAGTGCAGCAGGTGACTTGCTAATGTTGCAGATCCTTTAGGCCAAACCTGATTTTCTTTCATAGGAGAAATAACAACTGCAGAAGTTATCTGTTATACTTCTTTCTCTCTATCATGCTGGTGCTGTAGAAGAAGAGTTGTACATTAGCATTGATTTGGGTGGTCTAAGGTGTAACTCTGTACAAACTGAGATTTTCAAGGTGGAAAATAATGTTAAATAAATGCTAATTACTCAGTTGTTAACTGCCCAGCTGCCAACATCAGTTGTTAAATGATGTGCATATTTTGAAAAGAGCTGTTCTCTTTTACCACATCAGGAATGTGGGCTGACTTTTGCTGCTATTTGAATAACTCTTAAAAACATCAGCTGCATTAGCAGTATCAGAACCTGCTGCACTTTTCCAGTCATCCTTATCTAGAGATAGTATGCAGGAAATAATAGCTGAGAGCGCACAATATCCTATGCTGACAAATACAGCTAAAAGCGCAGGAGAAATCTGTACGTTGAATGGGAGTCACTGGATGCGATGTTGTCAGTGCATGCCATGGTGGTGCAAGGCCTGATTGCCAAAGCAGGACATGTTCTAGTGAGGATTCACCTAAAGATACATTTCTTACATGGCTCCTGGGCAGACTCAGGATGCACCATCTTAGGGACTCACTATCTGGAGCTCTGCTGCATGGATGGACAGCTATTCATCTATTGGACTTTCAGTCCTTCACTATGGAAGGGGAATAATAGTATTCCTTACCTCCTGGGGATGTAGTGGGGATAAATACTTCATGGGTCTCCCAGATACTCTGGGACTGCAGCTACATAAGAGGACCTTAAATGGGTAGATTATGTTCACTTCATGCCTGAAATTATGTTTTGAACCCAATGAGATCTGTGTCTTTGATTAGAGAAGTTGAAGAAGAATTCGAGCCTGCTCAGTAGCTTCAGAAGAAATCTTCAGGACATTCATCTGATGGTAATATTTTGAAGTGGAAGATTAATGTTTTGCAAAGTCATGTTGTGTTTCCTGACTCTTCTTTGAAGTGAAAGCCCATTGTTTCTAAACTAATTTGGCAAGTAAATGTACATTGAGCTTGGTGATTTTTCTTTATGGATAGCTGACAGTATCTGTGAGAAGAGTGAGGAGTTATGTTCCTGTGTTAAATAATGAAGTAGGCACATCAGTAATAGGCTACCACTTCTTTAAGCAGATTTATTTGAGTTATTTAGATATAAGCCCATAATTCAGTCTATATGGGCAATTCTCTTGTGCTGGGTGGCTCATTTTCATCTACATTGATGCAGATGTTTGGCTACCAAGCAGAACAGGACTCCAGCTGAATGTTAGTGTCAATCTGGATTTTAGTACACGATGTGCCAGTGTGTGAAGAGCACTGTAAGACCCCTAGAAAAGGTTACGTTCAGCCATTTCTTTTAGAAGTACTCTTGGAAGGAGATACTGAGAAAGCGTGGGTTTGAATTGGTCGCATTCTGAACTGGGGAATTTTCTGGTCATTTCTTTCAATAGAAAGACCTTCCTTACAATGAATATATCTTACTATAGATTTACACGTGCTTGCACACTTTTTACAAAGCATGATACTTTAATATGTGGAGGAGAAAGTGTGCACTACAGCTAGGTATTTGTTCTCTAAGCATTTTGGATAATGGCATAAGGAGTACAACTAAAATTTGCAGATCTTGTACTTGGTAGCACTCTCAAAGAGGACAGGCATAGAATTTCAAATGATCATGATGAATTTGAGTGACAGTGTGAAATCAATAAGATAAAATTCAATAAAAACAAATGCTAAGTATTGTCGTTAGGAAGAAAAGTCATGTGATACCAGGACAAAGTGTGGAATAATTGGCTAAGCAGCTCTCTGCAGAAAAGGGGTTTTGTGGCTTATATATATAGTGGATGACAAGTTAAATATAGATCCAAAATGCGTGTAATGGCAGAAGTGGTAGAGCTCATTCCAGGGTATATTGATGGATATGTTGTATTTAAATTATGGGAAGTAGTTATTCAGCTCTATTTGGTACCGGAGAAGTCTGAAATTGAGTACTGGACCTAACACTTGGAGGAAAATCAGGGAAACTGGAAGGAGTCCAGATGAAAGCAGAAGGGCTGAGAAACATGACAGAAGTTTGAAAAACTGTATTTGTTTGAATATTTGTTGAAAAAAAAAAGAAAACTGAGAGAAACAATTTTAACAATGTTAGGTATGCAAAGACTTTTTTTTTTGTAATAAAGATTTCTTCTGGGAAATCTTAATTTGCAACAATGAAATTTTGGTTAGATTTTAGGAGAAACTTTATAGTAATAGATGGCTTTGAGAGAGATTATGGAGTACTATTTTTTTTTTGTGAAGAGCACAATTCAGAACAAAGAAGACAAACATCTGTCAGTGTTAGGTGGGAAACTGTCTGTGCTGGAAGGAACTGCAAATTCTCCTGGGCTTTCTTGAACAGTGTCTTTCTGTGGATTTTATTGCTATGGAAAGTAAATGCTATGTCCTAGGAAAAAAAAAAAAAAAGATTTTTGTTGTGTGCTTCAGAGGAGTTTTGTGATGGCATAGAAGAGATATTCAGAAACAAGAGCTGTGTACATGCTACCGACAAGGTCCCATGGAGTCAGTCAGAGTGGACAGCATCCTTAGCTGTTGGGACTGTTTCTCATAAACACAGAAGTGCTGCTGTTGCTCTCCTTTGGGTTAAGTGCAAAGAGATATTCCTATTACTCCTGCAAATGAATGGCTTACTAACAAAACATGAGTTTATAAATGTTCATTTGGTAGAATTCTGGTTCTTTAAATGATATGAGTGATCCTAGATTGCTCAATACCATCCTGTATCATCAAAAACCAACCCGTCCCTACCACAAATTACCTACTAAGAGATTTGCTTGTAGAGATTATAATTATTTTAGATCTTTCCCAGATTTTGACTAAAAGGAAGATATTGCACTGTGTTTTATGTTGAGGTGGGGGACACATGAATAAGAAGGTGAGTCAGAGAAAGTTTTGGGGGTAGCTGCTATGATTACTGTGCTGGAAAAGGTCCTATTTTTTTTTCTGCTTGGCTAGCAGAGGAAGAGCTAAACAGAAAATGTTTTCCCCATGGGTTCCAGTAAACAAATCAGAGATCGAGAGTTGTCATCTGCCCAGCCAATTCTAGGAGAAGATCTATAGCTCTCGTGTAGCAGGCAAAGGTTTTTTTTCTGGTGAGTCAGTATCTAGCAAAATCCTTACATGAAAATAAGTAAATGAGGGTGCTGCTGGGAGCTTGATATTCTTGGATTTCTAAGTCTGGTGATATTTACCAAGGTTATAATGCAAAACATGAACAGCTCTTAATGCTTTCTGCTGAGAAGGGAGGTTGTTACAGCTTAAGCATGATTTAACAGAGCAAATTGACATTTTAAGAAGCACACTGATATGTCATGCATGTTTTAATCACTTTGATGAAGGAGTTCTGGATTATCTGTTGCTGTAACCATCCAAAACTCTACTATAAATCATCAAAAGGGCTAAAGCCATTAGAACATAGCTAGCAACCATTTTTTTCCGGAAGAAAAAAACATCCTTACCAACAACTAATTTCCTGGATGGTCAAGATAGTTCATCAGACTGTTTGAGTTTCCATAATAAAGTAAGAGGAAATAGAGAATGCTGTACTATGGTATTGCTAGAGCTAGGTCAATGAGCAATTGAAATACATTTCTCCTGTTAACTTAGCCCTTTCATCTATTCTGAAGCTGTTTGCGGATCAGCCTTGTCTCCTGTGTATTTGTCTTTGCTGCTTGAGTACAAAACACATTTCAGCATCTAAATCATCTGCAAGTTATGATTACAGTGTTTTTTTTTTCCTGTCCTGTAACTGAATAACTAATACATTTTAAAAATTGTACTGTAAAACCAACTTGGGCTTTTCTGGTTTGTGGTTTGGTTTTTTTTTTTTAATAACTAAACATTTGAAATTCATAGATTTTCATCATTCAGGAGCATACTCTCAGATATTTTCAAGAACATATTTGTAGCCTCCAGCAATTTCATCAGCCTGAGCTCTCAGTGTATTTAGTGTAAATGAATTTTTCACCTATGAATTTGTCCAATACCTTTCAAATCCATGTAGCCACTTTATGTGATGTTGAATAGTTGTTATATTGGAAGACAGAATAAACAAGCATTCCCTGCTCATCTTTGCCATTCCACACCTCCTTGTATAGACCCCTATCCTCTTGTCCCTTTTTAGGCTTAAGAGTCTGAGTTTATGTAGCTATTCCTCATATGGAAGCCTGTCTGTGTCTTCAGTCATCCCTCTTGCCTTTGTGTATATGTTATCCATTTCTGCTACATCCTTTTGGGGGCAGGAAGCAGCATGGGAACTGCATGCTAACTTCAGGATGAGGATGTCCCATAGATTTATACAGTGGTATGTTTTTTCCATTTTGTTCCCTATTTCTTTCCTAATAATTCTCAGCATTTCATTTACATCCTTGACTGCTCCTGATCACTAAGCTGACGTTTTCATGGGGCTGTTTGTTCTAACTCTAGCTCTTCTTGCTGAGTGCTAATTGCTCAAAACCCATGATTGTCTGTGTAAACTTTAGGATTATTTCTCCTTTGTGCATTACTTTACATGTATTTACATTGGGCTCTCATTGGCTGTTTCATCATTCAGTCACCCATGAGGGTTTTGTTCTCAAGACACTTGACAGTCACTTGAGCAAATCTCAGTGTTGTTCCTTTCCTATCACACTTAACTGTCTGTTACACGTTGGCTCTTCTGTCTTTACTAGTTATTAGAGCTGGTTATTGACAATAATCCTAGTTCCAGTGAAGCTGGTAAGCTCGTGAGTACATTCAGAGGGCTGTAACTGGAAGAGAAGTTAAATTCCCTTTCCATGTGGTCTCTAACCTGTTGGTTTGATTTAGTAGTTGTTAGTATTCATTTTCTTCCTGGCAGCATGATCAGAGATGCAGTCATTCCGTTCAGGAAGATAATTTTGTTACAAGTTGTATAAAACATCATAAAATAAACTGACATTTTGGGGTTCTTAAGATTCTTGCAGTTTTACTGCTAGACCTTGTGAGATTATACTATCTGAAAAACTTAGTCACTCTATGGAGATAATTTGTCAGCAGTTTGAAATTCGGACATGCTAAATTTATGGTTCTGACAAACTAATGATCTCTTTTTTCAGTGCTTTGTCAAAGCCTCGTGTGCTGCCCATAAGCCAATCTAAGCCTTGCTGTCTGTAAGAGAATGTGTTTTGGTGATTAACAAGGTGTTGTTTTCATCATATATTTATAACACTGAATCTTGTCAGAACAATTTTGATCCAGCACATTTATTAGATTGTATGTGTTCATGCTGTTGATGCCACTGTGATAGTTTCCTGTGCTTGGTTGCAATAAAATAATAACAATAAAAAATACAATGTATATATTTGCAATGTATATATTTGCATAGATTGCTGGAAAAGGTGTCAGATAAAATATTGCTGTGTTTTTATGTTCTGAGAATGTCTTGAATTGTAGCCTTCCGCCAGCTGATAAATTCCCTAGGTCGGGTAGAGTGGAATGAGTTTTTTTACCTTGGTAAGTCAAAATAAAGATGTGTGAGTGGTTGTCTGAAGAACTCACAAGGTGAAAGGAATATGAAAGTTAATGGCTATAGGAAATGCAATGAAGGTGGGACAGTGCAGATGCTTTCAAAGCCTGGAAGTGTTCACACTTGTTTAGGTTGCATCTGTGATGTAATGTGAATGCAGTTTTGTTTCTTGATAGGAAGAAACCAAGAAAACTTATTTTCTTTTAACAGTAACTTCAGTTAACTTTTAAGAGTAACTTAGTAACTTCAGGGAATATCTATGTCCCCTTCTCTATACATTTGATGTGAGTTGCATTAACAGTATTGCTCACTAAATCTTGCTGTTAATAAATACTGTAACCCTGTAGAATGCCTTGCTATGACTTAAAAATACTTTAAAGGAGATTTTTCAGAAGCACAGTAGTCATTCAGTTCCCTAATGCTCTTTGAAAGTCAGCAGAAACAGTAGTAATTTTTGCCCCATATGATCCCAGACGAAGAAAGCTTATGGTGCTGTGCCCGTTTCTGGATTTGCAGCTCTGTGCTTGGGGAGTAGCACAGTGTTACTCTACAGTGACACGTGAAACCACATTCCTTCTGGCTTCAAATGAAAGGTTCTTTTCCTCCTTTGAGCATTGGTGCCCCATATTGTGCTTTATCTGCCAGGACATTGATATGTAAGCACGTGAGCTTCTTTCTAAGTTAGTAGGATAGTGTTGTAGTGGGTAAGAAGCTGCTATGAAATAAGGCTACAGAAAGGGAAAAGAGCATGTTGTTAGTAGCCAGGGGATGTTTATTTTGTTTTGTTTTGTTTTATTTTATTTTTACTTTAAACAACAGTTGGAGCTGCTAAAAATTACTGTTAATTTTCTCCCCAAATAGTGTTTTACAATTTGTATTTTGAATCTTTTCTGACATACACTCTACACTTTCTATTAATGTCAGTAAAACCAGTTTAAAAACTCTAGTTAATATGTGTATTTTTTTTAATCATATTCTGATCAGGCTTTTTGCTAGGCAGATTTTCTTGCCATTTTTGTCACATCTCATATACATGTTACATGTTTTGTCCTTCTGGGTGTCCAGTTACTTTCAGGCTGCAGGTTTATTTAGCAATTAAATGGTGCCACAACATCCACTTGTTAAGCAGGGTATGAGAAACCTGGCAGCCATTTCCTGAGTCCTTATTCACTGAGAAGAACGGAGAAACACGAAGTGCGTGAAAGGACATTGTTTTCTCTGGCATCTTAGAGCACATCCCTACTCTAAGGGCTTTATAACAAAGGTCTCCTTTGTTATAAAGGGAAGAGCCCGCTAGCATAAGATGCAGCTTAAAATGCAGCAAGAGCTCGTTTGCCAGTGTAGCTGGCTGACCTTCCCACTAGCAAAGGACACACTGAGTCCTGACGGAGGGCACATGGACCTGTTGGCATGGGTACATCAGTGGGAGAGGTGAGAAAGTCAGCATGGGGTGCAGGGGGGAGGGAGGGGGAGGTATTCCCTCCCTCATCTCACCTTCCTGTCAAACCACATTTTCCAGCGTGCACCTTGGCAAGGCATTGCAGTGTGACCTCTGATGTACAAGGCACGGATGTGATCGTGTAATTTATTTAAGGTTTTTATGTGAACGCTTGTGGAAATGTTGGAGGCTCAAAGCAGACTTCTGCGTGGTGGGAGGCTGCAGGAGGATGTGTCTCAGCGAGGGCACGTACGCCCGCTGTAATCAAATTCAGACACCGAATGTCGATTCTCCCGGCTGTTTCGTGCTGTCCTTGCTGTGACTCCCCTTCCCTTTCAAGTCTCAGTGTAATCCCAGGAACTGGTGCTTATTACTGTTTCTCAAGCCAAAGGTTTCCTTTGAAGAGCCTTTTCCTTAAAGAGTTGTGAAGACTAACGTGATCTTGAAATCTTTCTCCTGCAATCAGCTCCTCACCAATGACCTCCTCTGCCTGTTCTTCTAGGGAAAGGCCTTGTGTCCTCCATCGGAGGACACAGCGGCGCAGACTCAGCAGCACGGAGCCCAGCTGTACCTGTATCCCACACCCGCTGTGTGCGGGGATTCAGCTGGGTGGTGGGTACCCGCAGCTGTTAACACTGGACTCAGGAAAAAGAGTAAGAATGATTTGAGAGGCATTTCAGGAGACAATGTATACCACATAGGCAGCTTGAGGAGGAGAGATCCATGTGATCAGGGCTCATGGGAATGAGATGGACAGGAGTTGTATGTACACAGCAAGTACTGTCCTGGTGTATGTACTCCGGGTACGTTATTCAGCTATTAGGTGCTCATGAAGCATTTCAGATAATGTCTGCTCCTTATTAAACCACAGAGACCATGCAAGACCTCGAGCTGGGTAGGTGTCAGTGTTTCTGTAGGATTCACACCTGTTGCTTGTAGAAGAGGCCTGTGTTTGAGTCAAGGTTGTGACTGAACCTATCAGGACAGACTTTGTGTGTAGTTTCAAAAGTGCGGCTGCATCTATTTATTCATTCAGCCTTACAAAACTGTCATGGAAATTTATCAGCTCAGCCAGGAAGACTAATCTTCCAGCTTTAGCAGGATGGAAATACTAATGACATTTTACTCGTCCATCAAAAATAATTACTCGTCCCAGCTGAGTGGGCAAGTAGAATTTGCAAGACTCAATTAAATACCTACATTTAGGAGAGTTTATATGATGTTCTTGTTGTAAAGCACTTTGGTTCTTAACAGAGCTGTATAAATTAACCACTTCAGTGCTTTCCAAGGAATCTCCTGCAGGTCAGAACTCAGATTCATTGGCACATTTTGTGCTGTTAAGAGTAGCTTACACTTGAAAGCAGGTAATAGAAGATTTCTACAGTAGCAAAGTAATTGCCACCAAATACAGTAGTGGTAAACACATAATACTAAATGATACATAATATTAAATGAAGTGACACTGTATAAAAAGGACCACTATTTTCTCAAATATTTTAATGAGACTTTAGTGCTCATTTAGGAGTCACGCATTGAACTGAGACACGCCGAAGCAAAGCCCAGGAATCGGGAGCGGTGTGAAGTCAGTCCAGAGATGCTTGTGAAGAGATTAATTTCATGGAGAAACGGGGCTTCTCACATCTTGCCCCTGTGCCTCCAGCATGCATATCCTGGTCATCTGCAGGTAATGATTTTAAACTAAAGGAGTGTAGATTTGAATTTGACGTAAGGAAGACATTTTTTACATTGAGGGTGGTGTAACACTGGCACAGGTTGCACAGAGAGGTGGTGGATGCCCCATCCCTGGAAACATCCAGATCAGGTTGGACGGGGCTCTGAGCAACCTGATCTGGTTGAAGATGCCCCTGGTCCTTGCAGGGGGTTGGACTGGATGGCCTTTGCAGGTCCCTTTCAACCCAAACTATTCTATGATTCTATGAAGATGGTGATGGTCCCTTTGCTTTCTGCTCTCATGTTGCATATCCTTTGGGGGGAGTTGAGGAGGAGGCACTGCACTGTCCTGAGCACTACAGTGGTGAGATGCAGCTGGATTTTAGAGCACCTCCATACCTTAACAGTGTGATCTTATCATCATCAGGGTTGTGATTAGAGAAGCCTGGGATTACGAAAAGCCAGTGTTTCTGATGGATAAAGCACAAGTTTATCCACATGCCATGAGCATCCCTTATAGCTATTGTGAGCCAACTAGTGATGTTTTTGAAGACAGGGGACCAGTGGTCATCACCTGCAGGGACACTGCATCAGACTTTTTTGTGCCTGCTTTTCTGAGAGAAAAAGATTCCTTGAGCTGTTTCCTAGGACCTTCTATGTACCTTAGCAGCTAGAAGTTTTCTTCCAAGTAGCTGATTTCCACTGCTGCAAAGCCAAATGTTCTCCAGGTAGGTAGTTCTGGATCTAATTTCTGACGAAGAGGAGATTAGTTCAGGATTTATGTAATGAAGTTCTGGATGTAGGATAAATTGAATAGCTCCATTTGTTCTGACATAAATCACAAAGCACCTGCAGTCTGAGTGACTGTCTCTTAAATGTCACAGGGACATGGGTCATTGTGGAAGTATTACAGGTTTGAGTCACACACTTAAATAGAAACATGAAAATTGGAAATCAAAGAAAGCTGTCAACTCATCGAGCTCATCACCTCTCTTGTACTGAACGTGCCCTAGGACCCATCTGGAGCAGTGTCTGTTGGCTAGGCTGATACTGCACCATCAAATCAGTTCAGTGCAGATCTTGAAAGATACCAACTAAATATAAATGTAAAAGGCTCTGATGACATCAGTGCATTCAAAAATACATTTTTTTAAAGTGTGCCTGGCTAGAGCATTGCATGGAATATTTCTCAATAGCATAAGAAAATAAAAAGACCATTAATGAAAAGACCATGACAGGAAGATTTCAGTGTGTGTTCTAACACACTTTATAGCCAATACTGAGACAGTATGCAAAAAAAAAAAGGGCAAATAATAAAACATTTTCTTCTTAAAAAACAAAAAAGCTTCCATCTATATTAAAACCTATAGACCATCCAAAAGTTAATTAAGCCTACAACAACATAGTGACCATTCAGCACCATTAAGCACTCAGAATTCGGTAACAAATTTGCTCAGCCAGCCAGTGGCATTAAATAACCATACATACATAACCTCAACTAGTCAATAAATCAAAGCTACACAAAGTCATTACTTCCTTGCATGTCTTTTCTCCTCTGAGAATTCTGCTTCCTTTCTAACAGTTGTGCACATTAAAGGCTTTTCCAGGCTCCCTTCTGGAAGGACATCCCGTTGAGATGGACAAGGAGAGGGAACAAGTGCCAAGCCTCGAAGGACCAATCTGCTCAGGACTCCTTCCTGCATGAAGGGGCTCGCAGCTCAAATGCCTCTCCTTTGTGTGAATGAATAGAGGTACTACTGGAGGCTGGGCAGCTACTGGTTAAATCTGTTACGAGTAGATTAGTCCTTGTGCTCAATTTCAGTGTTTTTACAGACAGTTCATCAATGCACTTAGTTTCTCAGTTCCTTGGTTTCAATCCTTTAAAGAGTAAATAATATTTGTTCCTTCCGTCACAGGGAGAATAAATATGTTGCAAACGGTGAGACAGTCAACTCCCAGAGAACTGGAGCTAAATAACTTAAATTATAGCACATACTAGATCATGACCTGTGCATTAGAATCAACCTGAAGGCCTATCCATAGGGACCCTCAGCTCATTTGCTTTTTTCTCCATGAAAACTCAATGTTTATTGCATGATTATTGCGGGAGCAGGTACAAGGTGAAGCCTCCTGGACAGTGCATCATGTTGAGCTAATCTTACAGTTGCATGATTTTCTATGTCTGAAAGTCCGGAAGTTGCCTTTTGTTGTCACAGGTTATATACTGTAAACCTCTCTTGTTTGAGCATGGTTGGGTCATCTCATCAGACTGGGCAATGAAGTTCCCACTGTGGAAAATTAGGTTATGGGTCAGATAGATACTGGGAGAGAGGCTGTAACCTGGAGGATTGTCCTTGCCAGGGGGTTTTTCATTCTCCTTAAACCAGACATTTATTCCTAAGCCTTTCCTTGAGATGTCACTGAAGGCTGTATGTCAATATATAAGAGGGGTACACAATGTATTAGAATTTTCTCAGGAAAAAAAAAGGTCTAAAAATTTCCACATAGCTCTGTTGAAACTCTGAAATGAACTTTTACAGCTTCTGCTGCTTTCTATGTGACCCTAAGGTAGTAAGAAATACAAAGAGCTCAGTTTTAATGGTTACATCTTAAGAATGAAAGCAATGAAGAAATACAGACGCGGTAGAAATGCAGGTAGGGACCAAATCAGTGGGCAAGAGGAAGGATGAAAGAGTTGTAAAAAACAGACAGAAAATTATATATCTGTAGCATGCAGGAAAACTAACATGATGTGTAGAAATATTTAGAGATAAACTCTTTATGAATATTGATCCATATTATTCATAGAAAATGTGCTAGGAAAAAGAAGAGTCCTCGCCTTGTGAAACTTCCTATTCAAAGGGGCAAATACAGGACTGAAAAAAAGTGCTTGCTTTGTATGCGGTTGTGTTTCCTGTATTCTGTAATGGAAACTGGTCTCAAATTATTTCTACCCATTACAATTATCAGCTTGTAATTATGGTGTCTTTTGGTTTAGAGAAATGTGGCATTTTGTGAAGAAGAATCCAAATGCAAAATAAGGTACTGGTAGAACCAAAGACTCCAGAAAGCCTGAGTTTATAAATCCTATAAACTCTGTATAGCAGTTTCTGCAAATTAGACAAAATGTTGTAATTCAAAATTGCCACTTTATCAGGGCAATCAAAAAGTGCATCACTTGCCCAAGCTCCATCGAAATCGTCCTGGGAAATCTATTTTGACAGTCGTGCTCTGTGAACAAAACCCCAGCCAATCAGGTTTGCAGCACAAACCCAAAATGAGTTTGTCACTCTTTTAAATTCCCACATACAGTGGTGGAAAATCACTGGAAAGTGAAATGAAGAAATGGCAGAAGCAGTTTAGTTTCCTGTCAGCTACGGGGTGCAGAATGCCTTACATGGACACGATACATAACCAAGCTCTTGTCAGCATAATCTGTGTAGGCACGCTAGCGTGAAAGAGAAGGTGCTCAGATATTAATGGTCCATGGCTGGAGTTCTGTTCCTGGGTCTTGATGGTCTCATCACAGCAGTGGGTGTCTCTGTTGGTTTTCTTACCTTTTGCTTCTCAGGTAGGTTGAGCAAAAGCTGCTCATCCTACAGCTGATCTTGCACATACAAAACCAGTGGGAATCTGCCAGGCTCCTGGCAAGGCATACACAGGCTTGCAGTTGCAATGCTGGAGCTCCAAGTTTCTCTTGCCACACAGTAGATAGTAAGTCTCATTTTGTTTAAAAGTGGGCCCAGCACATTGTGGCACTGACTTTTGCTGGGCCTCAGGGCATATTCTGTGTTCTTTTTATGGATTAAAAAAAAAAAAAAAAAAAAAAAAAGGAAGAGATGAGTTGAAATCAGTAAGTTCTTTTTTTCTGCTTATTATAGGGTTAGGTGGTGCTGTTCACTTTCAAAGTGGGTCCAGGAGCCTCATCTCACCTTGAGACACACTTTATATGTATAAGACTGTGAACACAGTGAGTTATTTGGAATAGCTTCTCTTGAATTGCCTTTTCTGCAGTAACTGCAGTAATTTCTGTTTTAAATGAGCCCTTGTTCTTGATACTTTTCGTTCTGCCAAGCCCAAATCTAACTTTCATCTTCTAGCCTCCTTCTAAAAGCCAGTTAGTACTGGAGAGGTTGCAAAGGATGTAGAGTCTGATGGACTCACATTGCAAATACTCAGTTTTAATACTAAACTGGGCTCCAGCTGCTCTCTGTCAGATCTGTTCCCAGGTCTTGGGTACTGGAGAAAAACAGGGGAGCAGAAAGTGTATGGTATGTGTTTGTGCATCAGAGAATTTCTCCTGAGAAGTGCTGAATATTTTGTTATTTAATTCCAGGGGATATATTGAGAGTCAAAGATGCAAACTCTCTCAAATGATCAAGCCCTTAATGAGAATAAGTAGCAGTAACCCCAGTGTGACACACAAACTGGAACGGTACGTGGGGTCACACCAGTCATACGGCAGCGAGTGACTTACATAAGGAAACCCCTGTGATTACAAACAGGTGTCACATCACTTTTTCTATTAAAGTGATCAAATGGGTTGAAATCCCCAGAGAGTCTGTTATTGAGGTTCATGCTCGGGGCTGCATAGCCCAATTGCCTGCAATCTCAGGGGAGGGGGAGCTTTGCATGGGAAATGAACTCTGGTCGGCTGAATTTTCTTTAATAATTGCCACAAAGTCTATTATGTGTGCACCACATAAAATAATTACAGGTCCCTTTCTTTTTTTCAGTGTGTTACCTAGGACTGTTTGCCTTGGAAAACCAAACTCTGTTATTTACTCCTTGAACTGTTTCTTCCTCTACCTTGACTGTGTTTGGGGATTTATCACTGGGCAGAGTAAAATCCCATGAAGGAAAAGCAATCTTAAAAGTATAGTGATATGTGAATCAGGTAAAGAGCACTGAAGTCAGGCCGTTGTTTCTTGCAGTGTTACTGATGCATGGAATAAACCAATTTTTGGTGTTGTACAGGTTCTACAAAGTCTTCCTTTGAGCCATTTTCAGGTTCATCTTTCATTTTGCATAGGGCAAGAGTGTTTACTGGAAATAAAGCATTTTATTTCACAGTGATGAATTATCAGTCAGTGAGTTATTCCTGTGAAACCAGTGGATGTTTGCAATCTCTGGAAACCCTCTTTTACTTCTTTGTGCTTCTCAGTGGATAGGCTTCCATCTCCCTTCTTGTGAGTGAAGGTCCAGGTTATGTGGTTAATTGTTCTTCTCATTGTTCAAAACTGATGGAACCTAGGAGGAGTTTTAAAAGGAGGAGATGCCCTTCCCCCTGCAAGATACCAGTGCCCTTGACAGCCCACACTGGGTTGTTTGAGAGCCTGGCTAAAAAGCAAATACCTGCTCTCAAAAGCAACCCTAGGCAACAGCTTACTGTAAGTGGTGGGTGGTAAATTAGGCACTGATTCACAGCACCTCGTGGTGCTGTTGCTCTGATCCCAAAGTGTAGGAAATAGCAGCACACCAGCACAGGATTTTTCCTTGCAGTTCAGCGCTTTCTGACTCTGGCTCTGATGGATGCATGCAGGTGCAGTGAAGCACACAGATGCTTAGAGGGAGTTTTAAATTCGAATTTCTCTTTCAGGATGCAGTTTCTGGTTGCACTGTGATAGTGTGGGTGTGATACAATAAAAAACACCACCGTGTTAAGTGATCGGAATAATTTCCTTGCATTTGAAGCAGCAGCATTCATCTTTTTGTATGAGGTAACATCCCAACTTTCTGTGAATACCCAATCCTCATTCCCTTGTAATTAAGCTGTTCCACTTCAGCCATAAATATGGTCAAAATATGGTATTTTGTAGCACTGCAGCTGTTGGACTGCAGTCCTTCTGCAGGTGTGCTGCAGCAAGCCATGGAAATGCAGCTGCCACAAAAGCGTTGGGGACAGCAGGGCCCAAATTACTCCAGCTGCATAGCAATCAGGCTAAATTGCTGTCGGTTTGATCGAAAGGACAAATAGGTTGACAATAATACACGACCGTATTGACAGAGAGCCTTTTGCAATAGCTGTATGAGCCGAATAGAAAAAAGGTAGGACAGGACTTCAGTGCATAGCCTAACAATTAGATTGCCCGTTTCTGTTTTATTTCTCCACTAAATGCTATTATACTTGACATTTATGTGTGTTCACCACTATAATTTCAAATTGTGTTATTGAAATAAAGAATGGTACATGAAAGCCACCAATGATAGCTCATTTAGTGCTTTCCTTGTGACTTTGGCTTGTCATGGTTTTGACTTAAAAAAGACTTGGCACAAATGGACACACTGGCAAAAAAACCCCACACATTTTGGACCAGATTTTTAAATGACTTGAATCTTTGTAGTGTATGTGTATAGTCTGGTAGGGCAGGTTCACATTTCTCTGGTGAGAGGTCTTTGTGCAGCCGAGCAGACTGCTAGGAACATGCTGTGGGGGAAACTGTCACACGAGGGTTTTCTGATATTTTCTAGTGTAGGCAACAAGCTGCATAAGGTTCAACTCTCAGAGGTCGGATTGTTTCAAAAGGCAGCTTAGGAAGCCAGACATGAAGGAGTAACACAAGAATTTGGAAAGAGAGGAAATTTAGCTGAGGCACAGAATAACTTGCAGCAAGCAAGTGACCTAAAAGACAACAAGCAAAGGTTCTATAAATACATTAGGAACACGTGGAAGGCGAAAGAAAGTGGAAGGCAAAAGAAAGTGAAAGGCAATTACTTAATGTGGAAAGAAAGTGAAACAAGATGGCTGAGAAAAGGCTGACATTTTTCTTGTTCTTTGTTTCATTCTTCTAAAAGAAATTTGTGACCCTATAATTAAAACAATTAATTTTTACAAGGAGTTAGGTGACCAGGTGAAAATAGGGGAAGAGAAAAGGCTACAAAATATATAGGTAAGTTAAAAGCATTTAGTTCAGGAGTGCCTAAATAAAATTGCCTGTAATGAACTTGGGGAAAAAAAAGTCTGAGAGATTGGTTGACCAGTCACCCTGACTCTGCTAGCCTGAAGGACAAAGGACCTCTCTGTTAATAAACCCATAGAGGATAATGAGGAGATAAAAATAGACTGTGTGGATTTGTCAAGTATAAATTGTGTCATCCCTGTAACAGAATCAGAACTGCCAACTGAATAAAAAGTGAATGGTAGGTGTGATAGATCGTGAATTTACTAAGGCTTTCGACACCATTCCGAATGACAATTCCCAAGTGGTGTAGAGGAAAATGCATGAGGGTACAATAATCTTGAAGTGGTGTAGAGCTGCTTGAAAATCAGTAGAGTAACTTAACAATGGTTTGCTGTTGAGCTGGGAGAGCATTTCACTGGAATTTACCCGGGCATCTAGTGCTGGGCCTTCTTCTAGTCAATATTTTCAGTGCCTCAGATAATGGAGGGTAATCCACCCTTCTAACATTTTCTGTGGATGCCAGGCTGGGATGGGTTACAGACACTTGGAAGTACAGGATTAGAATTCAGAGTGACATGGATATGCTTGCCAAATAGCCTAAGATCATTAAAATGAAGTTAAATAAACACAAATACTAACTACAAGACTAGAGGAAGAGAAACCAAATGCAGAGATACAAAATGGGGAATATTTCCCTGGCAGCAGCAGTGTATGTAGGGACCTGCTGTTAGTCTCAAACATAAACTAGATAGGCATTGTTGGTGCCATTGTAAAGATGTAAGGGAATTTCATGTGGGGACGTATAAGAGTAGCATGCGCAGGATGTGGGAAATAGTTATTCTGCTATATATGCTTTTTTGTGCTTTGAGTCACACTTTAAGAATAATGTGCACAAATCTAAGAGGATCCAGGGGAAAGCAAGAAGAATGACAAGATTTAAAAAAATAAAAGAAAATAAAATAGCCCTATTGGAAAACTGAATTTGTTTGATTAAAAATGGAAGGATTTCAAGGCATCTCCAGTGCAGAAGAGCTTCTTAGAAAATGGAGAGAAGTGAGTCAGAAATAGAGTAAGCGTGAATAGACTTAATTTTCGGTAAAAAAAAAAAAAAAAAAAAAAAAAAAGTTTGTTAGCACAAAAAAAATGTTCATGATTCTAAGAATAATTAAGCACTAGAACAGGCTTGAAATCGTTGATAGCAGAGATAAGAAAGATGACCTTGCCTGATTAAGGATATTATGCACAAACTGTTGATGCTCTTTAATATCAGAGAAACTTAGTAATTATTTTCACTATCTACCACTAAGGAATTCTCGCAGACATTGGGGCTGTAATGTAAGGGCAAGTCATTGACCAAGGTAGCTTCCCTTTTCTGTGACTCACTCTTTGCTCCTCCTCATGTCTAGGGCAAGATTGCAATTAATCAGGTGCATCCTTGCAAAAAGATCAGATTCTTCCTTGCTCTGTCCTGGCTATTCCCATGTAGAAAACCTACAGTTGTTGATTCCTGATGTTCAATGATTGTTTAATGAGAGTTAACTAAAAAAAAAAAAAATCAAAACACAATGCAACTATATGTATTATAATGTATGTAATATTTATAGATACTACTATAGCATAATATAAAATGTTACACCTACTACTAAACTTGACTTGACATAATTTAACAAGGGCAGGTTGTACTGCGGGTTTCCAGATGATAATTAGCTCTGCTCAGTGCCATTTGCCTGTGAGTATTAGGGTGGATGTGCATGAGTGGAAGTGTGTGGTGCCGAAGATGATGAATGAAATCCTGGTCCTACTGATATCGGTGATCATAGCTCTGGTGCCTTCTGTGAAGGGAAAATTGTACCAAAAGGAGTAGAGAAAATAAATGAAATGCAGCCAATTTGAAACTTAGAAATATTAGTAAGTCAAGCAGCTATGCCTGAAGTCCCAGAAATAGACTCCCAATCTGAGCATCCAGGTTCATCAAGCTGGGGGATGCAGGGATGTACTGTACTGACACAATTCGGGAGTTTTTTCCCAGTCACTAGCAGAAGTTAACTGTCCTTCATAGCAGGACATGTGAAGAGTGTTGGAGAATGATCAGCACTTGCAGTCTTTGCCTAATGGAATCTGTAGAGGTTACAGGCAATATTTCAGTGTAGCTAAAGATCTAACCTTGGACTCCCATGCAGGGACAGAAGTCTTTTTTTTTTTTTTTTTCCCTATATATATAGGAAGGTACGAAACTAACTCTAAATAACTTTAATATACTATAGTATATTTATGCTCTTAATAGGCAATGTACTATTATTGAGGATAAATATCATTTACATCTTACACATGTCTTACAGAGAGGTTTTCTGGGAAAGGTGCCTCACCGGTCCCTGGTGAGTTCACCATGCAATGAAACAGATACATTATTTTGGCAGAAAAAAAAAAAAAAAAAAAAAAAAAAAAAAAAAATAGCTATTTTGATGCAAAATTGATTTGGATCAAAAATATTTTATTTGATCAGTGCATGACAAAAAAAAAAACTAAACAAAACAACCCACTTCTGTCCTTCTTTTGGTCCTAGCTGCAGGCTACAATATTGACTAAAATTTGAGAAAGTGAGGAGGTTTATTGACTAAAATTTGAGAAAGTGAGGAGGTTTATGACATTTAAAAAAAAAAAAGAAAACTAATTTCATTTGTAGAATGTCCCTTTTAAACATTCCTATTTATGAGAAAACAAATGCATAATGCAACATAGATCTTTGTATGATGCAAATTCCATTTGAAATTGAAATACATTCCATTTCAAAAATTGTGTTCTGAAAAGTTAAATATGAGCTTGAAAATGTGGAAATAAATCAGTTCTTTTCATTCTTTCACCAGTAAACTTTAACAAATAAAATGTAATACCCTTGAAGGACAAATGATTCAGAGCACTGAAAGCAGAAAGCCTCTACGGATTTGGGTCGTGCACTCAATCATTTCTTCTAAACTTAAGCATAACTGTGAGAAACACCCATAGTTCTTTATACATTAAAATCTAGATCTGAACTCTACGCTTTTGTCACAATTTGATATTGAGATACAAATCACTAGACAGGAAGCTCCATAAAGCCTCATTTTAGAAGGAGCTTATGTTAGTATCATTGATTGATTTGCTGATTTACTGCATGTTCATCATTGATCAAATGAAGTTCCCAGCATGCTAAATATATTCCACATGCATCAAGTGAAGTTGGTATTTATGAAATCAAATACACTGAAACTCAGACAGTTGTGCCTTTCCCAAATGTAGTCTGAGCTTGGTACATCATGAAATTGTAACATGGATTTGTAATCATAAGCCCAATTACGGAAATTACTTATTTCTGAAAATAGGCTTCCATCCCATTGAAATCCACAGTATTTAAGCTTATGCTTAATTCTGTTAGCCATGATTTAATATTCATGTTTTTTTTTCCTAAAAAAAAGATACTTGATTGTGTTCTGTGCATAGAGTTAAGCTTTTGTATTCCTATTTCTGAAAAAAAAAAAAAAAAAAAACCAAACTTTTAGTTTTGATGCTATTATTATTATTATTATAACACAAATATTTAGACACAAAATCTCCTTGACCTGTTAGCACATGTGTGATCTGAAGTATCCAAAATAGTCTCTGAGATACAGAGGTTGCAATCTCCTTTGCTTGAACAAGTAATAAAGAACATTATATCATGGCTTCTTCTCAGAAGGAAGTGACTCCTCTTTTATTATATTTTCTTCATTCAAGGGCGTGCTCATATTAAAGAAGGATTTTACAAGGTTTTTCAGTGCTATAGATCAAAATAAATGCAGGCATTGGCAATTTTTTTCCCATCTTCAACTAGTCAGAACAATACACCCATCAAATTGGAAGCACTTTGGTTACAGTGATGTATTTATTTCTACTCAGGTTTGACTGTCGTACCTCATATTTCCAGTAGAAACAAAGTGGAGAATTCTTAAGAAAAGGTAGAGGAGGGAAAATGTTTTCTTTGTTCAGACTTGGAAGTCCTTACTTCCAACATCAAATTCTTATTGTGGGTTGGAGAAGATGAGTAGTGTGTACCTCCTCTAAAATAGGGAGGGATTTATTTTATTCTGTTTGTAATCTTGTTTGTCACTTAAGGTTTGTCTCTCTTGTTGTAGAGGACATTCTTAGACCCTTTTTGTATAACATGTAATGGCCAAAGTACAGAAGTGGTTGCAGCACTAATATAAATGCGTGGATCTGAATTTTGATGTTTACATTCGGAATATGATTTATTTAATTTATTTCTCAATAAAAAAAATTAAAAGTAACTAAAAACATAGATTATGGCAGATACTTAACTTGGAGAGCCATACTTCATGCCTCATACCTTAGTGATGAGGAAATATTTTTCATTAAAATATTAGTGTGATCTTATTCCTTCTCGAAAAAGAAAACAACTGGGAAAACCGCAACAAACCACAGCAGGTTCCACTTCAGAGAACCAAGCATTCAGAAAAGCTTCTAAAACTCATACACAAGGCACTTATGTGGGTAAAATGTGATCAAAACACTGTGTGATAGGCTCATCTTCATGCACTACACACCTATCAGTTCAGTTAGCCTCCCTCTGTCTGATGAAATAATTACATTGAGAGCATGATGATGTGCCGTTTTAAGCCTGCCATTGCTGATGGCTTATTATTTTGTCTACTTCAACTTAAAAGGATGCAAAGAATGTGAAACCAGAATGCACAAACCTCTGGTCCTTCCGACAGAAAGTCTAACTTACCAGATTTCCTCTAACAGGATGACTGGAATATCTGAAGAGGAAGAACAAGCGTGTCTTGAAAGCAAAAAGTGAACACCTGATTTCGCCCTGTGCAGAAAGTGCATTTGAAGCGTGGAGCGCGTTTTTCTCTGTGTGCCAGATGAACCGGGGCTGTCCCTGGACAGCTGCTCAGAGGAGGACCTGACCCCTCTTGCTCCATACCTGGTCTTTTGACAGGTTTGCCGAGTACTGGACTTTTCAGCATTTGTATTTGCTTCACCTAGGCAGCTCCACTGTCTTGCAGCATGACAAGCTCTGTGGTACAGCCATTGCCCTGCATGGGCAAACTTCAGTTGTCTGAAGTTGACTTGTCTATCAGAGTGGATTTACTCCATTTGGATTAGCTGGCTCTTTCTGGTTGGTTTGTCCTTAAAACTGTAAATCCATTTTTAAAAAGCAAGTTTCATGAGAACACTCTATCTTTCAACATAATTATACTATCTGTTCTGTGAATTGTGGTGAGACAAATTCACCCCTGTGTCTTCTGTTAAGATGTTTATAATCCGTGTTACATTGTTGATCCACTTTGTGACTTCCAAAGCCCTGAATGTACTTGATCATATTCAAACCAACATCAAAATTGGCCATTTACAACAGAAGGATAAACTGTTGCAGATTCAAACCCTAATATAGTTCCCATCATTTTCAATGTCTGTGAATGTATTAAGTGATGGTCAGCATCTGTCCCTATGGGAGGACAATGAGATAAATGTTGCAGCATTTCTGGCAGTTGCATGCTAAAGAAGAGCAATGGGTCTCAAATTCATTTTGGGACAGCGGGACGTTTTTTTTCCTTCCTTCGCTCTTCCTTTGGTAATGAGCATGTCCCTTGTGCCACAGGGCACAAGTGGGAACTGCCCTGAGAAAGTGTATCTTTAGTGAAGGGGATGTTTAAGAAACAAAACCATCAGTCCCAGTTCTGTGTAAATGCTCTGAGCGAGCTCATCAAAGAAGCTGACAGTTCGATAAAGGCATCTCACACTGTACAACCCTTTCGTTTTTCTTCTGTGGTTCATAGATGTCAGATCTTGTTTCTTTGATGATTTTCTTCTAGTTTTCTCCATCTCTGATAGTAACAGTGGAGAAGGATGAAATCTGCAATTTGTTCATGGTCAAGCATGGTACTTAGGCAGTGGTAGTTTAATTAGAATTAGAAAAGACAATAACACCATTGTGCTTTGGTTTCTATTATTATAGAGCATTAAAGTCCCAGGAAATAATTTGTCCTGTGGTTAAATGCAGATGTTTGCAGAACAAAAAAATCTTGCTTGCCAGAAGCAAGTCCATGGGCATGCTGACTTAATAAAGCTGTCAAAGTCATTCTATACCTATCTATATTCCCAAAAATACAGCCTCTAAATTCCCTTCAACTAAAAAACCAATGCTATTTTTAAAGTTTTTTAACAAAGACCCCACCAGGATTGGTTCTGCAGAAACATAGAGCAGACAGATGGTCCCTGCCCTGAAGAGTTGGACTCTGAGACCTTACATTTCTCCTGGTGACTTTCTGTTTTCTCTGATTTGGACATCAGCACCTTGCTAGCTCCTCCATCTCCTAACTTCTTTCATGTGTAAGTAACATTCAGCAGAGATTTCAACTTTGATTTTTTTTTTCCTGTTCTTCTGCAACCCAGTACTACTTTGTAAACTCTTTCAGAGTCTGAATGGTGCCTAGTCAATGCAATCCTTCCTTGTTATTGCGTCCCCTAAAAGCTCTATCAATCTGGTAATTGTCTGGTAAATTACTCCTCATCTGCAAGCAAACTGGCCTTCTGAATGGAAGTAGAAACATTCCATACATAATCCACTATGGAAAATTACTCTTTGGTGTCAAGTAAATTGTAAAATCTGCAATTGTACTGCTTCACATTAATAAAACATAGATATAATATTAGTACAGTTGCTATCTTTTATTAATAAATTAAGCCTTATTTATGTCTCCAAGGAAAATAATAGTTCATATAGGCTGGAAAGGTATAAAGGAAATTACTTGCTTTTTGTTTTGGAGAAGAAATTTCCTCTCTTTCCTTCCCTTTTCCATCATTTTTACTTAATTTAGCCATAAAGTTTTATGCATTTTCAAAATCTCCTAGAGCATTTTTCTTCCACTGTTCTGGTCTTCTTTCCTTTTTGTCTGACATCACCTCTCTGGAGATGAGAAAAGAAGGATGAGTTTGCATCTTCTCCCTTTCTTTCAGATTTACTGGAAAAGATGGAAGGAGAAGAAAAAGGGAAAACAAGAAACAGGGGAAGATTAGGGAAGACAGTGGGAAAAAGAAAACTTTCTATTTCACTGTGCTTTTTCCAGATATTTTCTAATTTTTTTTTATTTGAAAAATTAGCATATGTTTTTTTTTTTTTAAGAAAAAAACTATATTGTTTTTATCTGTTGAGGTATTCCAAGATTAGTCTAATGTACCTCTTTCCAGCAGACACCACTGTGATTTCTAGTTCCCTACTCACTGTTTTCTAGGCTGTAGAAGACCAAACTGCAGAAGATACTTTCCATACTCGTGCATGTGTGTCTGAATTAAATGCAGGTTGTCATTTCATCAGGACAGGGGCTGCATCATTTTCAGTCTATATTTGTTCTTCACTCAACACAGTGGGATTTGTTAAAGCCAGGATCGTGCCTGTCAGGCTTTTGCCTTGTCAGATTGTTGCTCTTAATTTCTGTATCCCCTCTATCTTTTCCCATTATCTGCCTGTTTCTCCAACACTGCTCGGTTTTCTGAGTGCTTAATCTTCCTGTGTGCCTGATGCACTCTTCTGCGCTCCTTATATCTGTTACCTTCTTTGGTCGATCTGTCCCCAGAAGCCAACTTCCTTCCCTGCTTCACCTTCCCATTTCTCCTTCCAGCCTCTCCAAGTCACAGGTCTCCCTGCACTGTGGTGGCTTGCCCAGGGAGCAGCATGGTGCATGATCGTGATGTTCAAGTCATCAGTACTTGTTCACACTGATAATTAAAGGGTTAGTAAAATAACGCAGTGATAAGTGTAAAGGATGTCAGATTAAAGGTTATGCAATGAATTCAATTGAATTGACAGTAGAGAGCTAAAGAGGCAGGGGTTGAATTTCTTATCCCAACTGGCAGTTATTTTACCTCCCTAGCTATCATTAAAGAGAAAAAAAAGCTAAACCCTAGAGATATCCCTGACTGCCAATGCAAATATTCTCATGAAAGTACAATAAAATCCTTAACACATAGATAGGACTTATACCTTCTAAGCAATGTACTTGACAGTCCCTAATCCTGTTGACTTTAGGCATTCTCTGAATATTCTTTTTAAATTTCTGTAAGAATGTCTGAAAAGTGGGACAGGAGATTTTCTGTCGAAAACGGTACATAAGCATCAAATCCATTTTGCAGCTTGCAGACGTAGATTGTCTTGCAAGTAAACAGAAGGGTTTTCGAAGGTAAGAGGAAACACCTTAGATACAATTCATTACCTATGAGAGAAGTAACCTCAAAGTCAACTGTTTTTTTTTAAGTCCCAAACAGTATATCAGCTTGTGACCTCCCCATGCTGTAGCTGACCATATGATTCAGCATGAATATAATTGCATTTATAGACGTTAAGATCAGAAAGGACTATCCCATCTGAATTCCTGCATACAGAGGTCGTTAAACTTTTCCCCAACATCCCTGTATTCACTCCAAAGATTTACAGTAAGACTGTGATTTTAAAACATACTGGGGAGAGCAGAACCAAGGAAGAAAATACAGATGCAGTATAGGTCCTTTACTGTGCTCTAAGTGTTAATGTTTTAGAAAAAAAGAAATGCTAAGTAGGTAATTCTGATTTGTAATTGAACCAAATACGATCAGGTATCCTTCCCATGTGATTATATGGATGGAGAAAAAAAATATACCGTGTTTTTATACAGAGGTATTTTAAACAGGCTTCTTTTCTGTTTTCTTACAGATTTTTAACAAGAATAATGAAATAGGGTAGTTCTTTCGTCATTGCAGTTTTCCTGGCTGCCTGCTCTGAACAACTACTGCAAGTCATGCGCCTGTCAGCCCATTTGATAGTGTTATAAAGTGCTGGATGTGCCTTAAATTCACAGATGAAGACATTTAAATATCAGTGTCTGCATGGCTGCCTAAACTCCTGTTACATCCTATGCAGGTCTAGCCAATACAGTTGATCAAGCCTAGAGAACTAAAGATGTTTTCAGACTAATATAGGTCTGTAATTTTAGGTACTTTAATTTGCAAATTGAATCCCACTGTCTGGTGACAGTCCCTAATAGCCAGGCGCAGATTTCCTGGAGGAGCTCTGGGATTTTTACCCTTATTTCCACTCCACTGTACCCACATATGGCTCTTGACGTTTTCGCTGTCTGTGACCCCAGGTACCACATTTAGGGAGCTAGAGAAGCTATGGCTCTGGGAACAACTTCCCAGTCTCATCAGGGTTAAGGAAATGGGAAAAGCTAAAGTTTTTTCCCCATTTGAAGCCCTAAATTGTGTAAGATCTGCTTTAATCAACCATAGACTTGTTTCCACCTCTGATATTCTAGATCATTAATTGTCTCTGCCTCCACTAGTGAGTCTGGTCATCCCCTCCAGCCTGTTCCTCTTTAGGAATGTACTATTATTAAAAGACACTTTGCTCCCCACCCCAGAAGAGGTACTTCAGCACAAGTGATATTAGCATCGTATTGGTAACACAACTCCCTGTTCATGGAGCAGAATCATAGAATCATGGAATGGTTTGGGTTAGAAGGGTCCTTTAAAGGTCATCTAATCCCCCTGCAAGGAGCAGGGACATCTTCAAAGAAAGGGCTTCCCAAAGTATGCCAGGCATTTTCCAGATGTGAAACACTCAGTCTTCCCTTTCAACAGCTTCCCACATAGTCCTAACAAAACACCATTGCAGTCCCTGGTTCAGCAGATGAGAGAACCTTTCATTGGGGTTGAAGACCAGAGAATCAGCTTGTCCTAGCTGTGTCACAGCCACTGGTCCTCAGCCTGGTCCACAGACATCCTGCCTACCACAGTCATCTTGAAGGCCAAGGCTTTTGAAATCACCGTTCGTCAGTGCCCAGGCTGGAGGGAAGTAGCTGTTATTTCAGTTGCTTATTCTTAAGGAGTTACCACCTCAGTCAAACTCATAGGGAAAAATAATTTCCTATTAAGCTTTTTGTTTGTATTTACTATATTTTGATTCAATTAGTTTTAGGGTGATAGACCCTTGGCTTTATTCTTTTCTCATGCAAATTTTATTTTCTTTATAGAAAAAGTGCTGACATTGTTAACAATATTATTTTAAAGTATTTTACATATCTAAGACGTTCATTAAAAGTTAGTACAGTTTAACAATCACTCATTCTAGTATAAAAGCCAATACATTTCACATACCATCTGGAAGCAGACAGTGGCATTTCTCAATTATGTTAGTCATAGAATTAAACCGAATGGAAATAATAGTTTTATAAAATATTTTAGTTATGGTTCTGGTGCTTTACTAAGCATAAAAATTTCTGAGAAAGTCAGAGTTACTTAGCATACTTTCGTCTGCTTTCAGCTGATGCCTTTCTTCTTGATGAGCTCTTCTTGATGGGCTTGTTCAATAGGATTTACAGAAGTGCTACCTCAAAGTGATGTCTATGTTCTGATTATTTTTTTTTTTATTTTATAGACTCCTGTAGCACCTTCCTCGAGCTTCTTTTTCAAAGTGATAACTCTGAAACAAACCTAAAAGTGAGCTATACTCTTTGCACTGCTAGGGGTGGAGTAGATTTTTGTGACATTCCTTTATACAAATACTGATTTACGAGATACCAACATCTTCCGTATTCCTAATGGAATAATGCAGAACACACTGAAGTTAGTCTGGACACTAGCAGCTACCCACGGTCTGAGTTTACTACCTGCTTCCACTCAAGTAGTGACTTCTTATTCTGGAAGTCCCACAGAAAAAATAAGGCACTGCTCAGGAGAAGAAAATAATGTACAGGCAGCAGCCATTGACAGTAGGACTGTAAACATAAGTCAACCCATTAGCTATGAAATTTAAATTTTCTTTCAATTTTTCCAGAGGTTTACTTTTTCTTCCTTTATTATTAGAAACAGGACATGTGTCTTTCCATTCGTTAGTGTACTTGGTCTCAACACCTCAATTAAACCACCAAATGAAGGCACAGAGTCACTTGATTTGTGGCACGACACAAACTAGTGACTTTTAAAACAACCTCTGATTTTGAGGCCTGATGGGAGATCAGTTTTCTCAGAAGTAACAAGCTCAATTAAAGCAAGGGGGTACCCAGTAAAAGATGCCTATTTTTCAAAAACATAGGCACTGACTATACTGTTTGTTTCAGGAGTCTTTAATGACTGCTTATACTATTGTAAAGGATAAACTTCAGGACACTGGAGTTTATGTGACCATGTATCATTGCAAATGATGTAGTGACATTCTTGGGCACATTTCCAGACAAAGCAGAGACACAGAGATCAGGAATGCCATTTCAACATGACAGAATGTGTTTTATCTACAAATGGTTCAAGAACAACCTTGTCTGACCAGAGCATTACCTAAAGGATACAGTTAAAACAACTAAACTCAGAATAAAGTCACCATTCTGTGGATAGATGCTATTCCTGATAGTCTTTCAATAGGTCTTTTGATGAACCTGTCTTTTTTTTTAAGGTGCACAATTAGTGAGCTTTTATTCTATGAATTTTCCTTGACTATTGAGGTTACTATATTAAGCTAACTCTTTCTCGATGGAGAGCAGTATTTGTAGAATGTAGATCTTTGAGAAAGCCCACGTCTCTTCCTTAGTTGCCTGGCAAACACAGTAAGGAATTTTGTTTGCTTTTCTATAAAGATTAAGAAAGAGCAGCAGTTTCCAAAGTCAGGGATCCCTGCCAAACCATACCCTTCTAACAGATCCCTATCAACAATCTTTAATCTGACAGATTCAGAGATCTAAGTGAAGCATGTAGAATTAATTACCTGTCATAGCACTTGCATGTTTCAGATGATAGTTTGAGAGTCATGTACTTAGTGTTTTATATGATAAAATACTCATACAAAAAAAAAAATACAGCTGATGCGCAAAAGGCAAACAATTCACTATACAAATACAAAAATGGTGCAACACAATATAATACTATGACCCACCTGGTTTTGGTGCCTTGGTCAGTGAATCCTGCCATTGACCTCCCCTGGAATTGGCTTGTGCTTCACAGAGAAGCTAGACTGAAAATTTCAGGGCAGAAGTTTGAGGTTTACTCCACCCAGTGGAGAACATTTGGCTGCAGCTCCAAGAGTGCTGAAAAAAAGTATTTTTTAATTTTTTTTTTTTTTTAATTAACTAGCAAACAGATGAGTTTGATACTAGTGCACCAGGAATGTCACAGGACATTTAAACAGTGTAAGTGACTAGAAAAAGTCGCCTTCTGAAAAACAAACCCTTCAGAGGAGACAGCTGGAGCTCTGCTGGTACCTTATGGTTTGTTGGACGGTAGTCACCTGTGTTTACGCAACTGAAAAAAGCACTAAGGATGGGATCTAAACTGTAAGCACCCAAGTGTGAGCCAGCCCACTAAGTTTCTGTAGTAGTCATATTGTTAATTAAATTAGTGGAGTCAGAAGAATTCAGATCACCCTAAGACAGAAATCTATGTCTCATCAATTGAACTGTGCCCGAAACTCCATTAGCTGCATTGACTGGATCTCCATGGACTGTAGTGGGAACTCAGAGATGTGGCTTGCGTGGCCATACTCAGGCACCAAACTGCGAGCCCAGTCCCACCGTAAATGCTGTGTCATGCTCATTTTAGCATTGCATGAGACTCCACATACGCAGTTCATTTTAGCCTTGCGGAGGTTGTCATAGTGGAAGTGGCAAGTTTTAACACAAAATAAATAGGACATTTGGCCCATAAAAATGCCTGGGAGGGATTTAAGTAATGTATGATAGCTATACTTGCCATTTTCATGTAAAAATCATCAAAAGGGAAAGAGTTGATGAAGTGTGTCCCATTTCAGGGTTTATTTAAAGTTCATGGCTGAGGATCTGTTGAGGAGATGAGAACAGACAGTGCTTTTCCCCCCTGCTCCTCTGTTATTTCACAGCCATCTATACATTGAGGAGGAATCCAGTGCTTTTGCTTAGCTCACATATTTTAGGTTTTCTTCACAGCCCTTGCGGCTAGAAACAGCACTTCCGAATGAGAGATTCAATGCTATTTCATGTTAATGAAATGAATGTGACAGCAACCTGGAAATGTCGCTAATCACAACTCTGCCTAGGGATATGAGACAGAAAAGCATTATTCCTGCCCTGTTTGGCAGGGTATTAAATACTGATTAGGCTCCAATGAAAGTAACAGGTATAAGAGAGAAAATGAGCTATCCCTGTTTCAAGCAGTGCTTCCTTTTGTCGCAGTGGGTAGTTTAACCTGTTTAGGATCTGTTTTTCTAGCTATAAAAATGTCTGCAGATGATTGAGAATTACTGACTCCACAGCACAACTCAACGCTTTTGGATCTCTTAGCCTCCACTAGTCACAGTTCTGCTTCTCCTCAGAAACCCCATTTCTTCATCATTTTTTTTTTCCCCTTTCACAAGCAAGCGGGTGCTGCCATCTCGTTGCTCAGTGCACCACATGATTACGGCGGCCTCTCAGACTTTTCACTGTGAGACTTGGCGCGCTTTTGGAGAGAGGGGGAACCTGTGCTTATCCTTAAATTGCCCTGGTAAGTGGCAGTTGGCTTTCCGCTGTGTCCTAAACCATCCACCACCCCTCTTCAGAGCTTAGTTCAGCCTGAAGAGTAAGTGAATGGGGAAATCAAAGGTGGTGCAAGATGCTTTTCAAGTCATGCTTAATTAAAAAGTGTAAAAACAGGAAAAAATGAACTTTTCTGTCTTTCTGAGTTCCTTTAGAAGAGCCCAGGTTTTAATTTTAGTTTAACCTCATTGAACCACAATCCTCTCATTTTTACTGATAGTTTTAGGCAATCCATTAAGACTACATCTAGTGACAAGTAAGGAAAGTTCAGAAGGAATGGATTGTGCTCTGGGGTTCTCAACAGTTAGAATGAAAGAACTGCTCAAAATCCAGAAGGTGTATTTACATAGGGTAGAAAGAAAGGATGCAGTGAAGACGAAGTTTCAGGTTGCAGGAGGCATGTGCTCTGCATCTGTCGTTGGGAATTCACTTCATTCTATGTCCCTTTGTTCTTCTCTAGTCCTCTTTATGGATTTTTTTTTTTTGATTTTTTTTTTTTTTAATGGTAGTACTTAATGGCAAGTAGTGCCTTCTGGTAAATGTGTACATGACAACTAGTCCACAGGCTCTAATTTCAGAAAGGGCTGCAGGCGAAACTATATGGATCATTAATTATCTCTTCTGTAAGTAAGTGCCTTTTTGTTTGGATCAGTATCTTGTTTGCAGGACTATCAGTCTGTTAAATAATTGCACCTTTGCATATTAAAAAAAATTAAAGAACAAGAAAAGTCTCTACCCTGGAGCATCTGAAGGATACAGTAGCTAATGCAAGACCTGTAGTTCTGTATTGCTATTTCTACCTTTTTTATGCACTGTTAGCTCAAATGAAAATATGATAACATGTCCTGAACTCAATTCGGTTTAAAACCAGTGGCTCTTTCTATGATATTCATGGTGATACTGAGCCCTCTCATCCCAAATTCATTGCAAGCCTGCAATGAAGTGGACAGTCAGTCTAGTGGGATGTAAGGATTTCAGGGACTCTGAGGTGATGTTGAACACTTTTTTAGCATTTCACACTCAGTGAACTTGAAATCTAATGGCCAAAATGCTTAAGTTAATTTAAGCATCACTATGAGTATCAAAGACTTCGGATTCGCATGTGACCATTATGAAAAAGAGTTTGATTTTATACTTTCTAGGTTCTTTGTTGTTCAACTGTGTGGTCTGCTTTCAGGGCTGTGATTGTTCTCTTCAGCCTTTGAGTATTGAGGTCAGTGAGGGACCAAGCTGTTTCTAGCTGTCCTTGAAATGCAGGCAAGAGGAGGTTTTGCGATGTCACATTGGCATGCTCCTTCTGCTGGCATCTATTGTTTCTTTTGAGAGGGGAAATAAAGCAAAATGTTCAGTTTAAATGCAATGTTTGAATCTCTTTGAATTTGAGGTAGGCAGGTGAATTTCTAAAGCCTCTGAGGTAGTTTTGAAGGCAGAAAACAAAGGTAAGTGGTTTTATGTCACGCTACCATGTGGCATTTATGTAAATAGCCATTTGAATTGTTGGTGCTTGGGAAATCTAGAAATGCACTTCTGAGGTACAGAAGCTATTTTTATACTTCATTGGATAATTTCTGAATCCACCCTGAAATGGTGCATCCCTTGTTTCAAGCAGAGGGTGGCTATGGGATCCTGTTAAAGGGGGTATGTTGGGGAGGAGACAAAGTGGATCTTCTTAGCAAGGGAAGCTCAGCCAGGAGCTGGGGCTGTCAAGGCAAGGCAGAGCAAGGCAAGTAGAGCTGGTCCAGTGATAGCAGCCAGGACCTGCCAACAGGCCAGGTCTCCAGGTCTCCAGACATGTCTGTAGGATGAGATAGGTCCACAGTCAAGCCAGAATTCAAGTTAGCTGGTTGGGACCGTTGGGGCATATGGCCAGGCTCAGACATAGCTGCAGCATTCCTCAGACAAGGACCAGGGCAAGGGCTCGAGCCAAGGCAGCTTGGAGCAAAGGGATCAGCCCCTGATGGAGCCTCTCCCAGCTCGTCTCACACAGCTCCTTTTCCAGCAGCTCCTGGATTGCAGACCCACTGCATTCAAGCTGGCCTGGAGGACCAGCAGCCAAACCCTTGGAGACAGGATGAGGTTTTGCAGTGGCTTTTGGTGCATCCAGAAGCTGGACCTACTGGCATCTGGTACCGACTGTCCCAGGCCCTGATGGGACCGAGGAGGGGAATCTGCCCTTCCCTTGCTGCCTTTCCCCCGTACATCTCCCAGTTATCTGCAGGACTGCCTGTGCCTGACATCCCTGCTGCATGATGCTGGAGTTTACAGATGCTCCTGAAGCACCTGAAGTGACTCCTGTACTTTCTATGCAGAAGGTAATCTTTTTGGTATCTTCACCCTGCTGCCGTAATGGATGAGTCAGAGATGGTAATGTGTCCTCCTCGGTGGCCAAGCCAGCCACTTGAGTTTGTTGAAGGATGCTCTCTTACATGGAGAGCATGCATTAACTCAAGGGAAGTCTTCAAGTCTGGAAGTGCTGCTGTTCTGTTTCTGGTGTCAGTTCGAAAGGCCTTTGCTTTCTTTTACGTGTGTGCTGAAGTCCCATTCAAATGAAAGTTAGACGGATGCTTGTGCTGCGCTACCCTGGAAACGCAACCTTCTGCTCCAAATGTAAACACTTGGTAAGAGAAGAAAACAATCAACTAGAAAATATGCTACTTATTTTTCTTAGACACTACATGATGCTATTTGTATACATATCATAAATATTCAGGAGAATTCAGTTTTACTCCCAACTTCTACAAAACCACTCTGCAGTTATGAAGGAAAGGTGACACTGTACTACTCCAGTATCTTTGAATGCTTTGCTATATCTTCATGAGACACTCAGAGAACAGATGGCACAAAACACTGTAGAACATCCTTATTCTGATGTAGCAGCAGTACAAGTCTGATTTCTCCCTCCAGAGCTACTCTAGTATCTCATGAGAGCTGAATGGATGGGCTCACAGTGAGGCATGATGCATCGTGATTGCCGCTGCTGTGATTCTAGAGATATTCTGGAGAACCTGTCGACACCATCTGAGATTACTTCATGTTCCTTGCTCTTTGGCAAATCAGTCTAATCAGTTGTTACTTATATAAGAATACAGAAAGTTCGGTAACTCCATCCTTATTTGTTTTATTTGTTGAGAGCAAGCTGTTGAAAGTAGGCTGCTTTAAGATATAGAGGATTCCAGAGTCCAGAGCTACTGAAGACTTGTGTATCTGTTGGTGAAATGGAAAGTGGTGATTTATATGGGTAGGTTGAAGAGCGGTGTCCTAACACATTTGCACCCCTGTGTACAAAGTGCATGTTCACAGATGCCTTGCATGGTGTAGACGTGCAGTGACATGTCATGCCTGCAGCCAGCTCGGAGGGATGGGGAGGCCAGACTTTCTCTGTTCTCCATGTAAAGTACTTTAGGAAATCAAGGATATGCAGAACAAAACTTCACTAGAAATGCAGAGTCATTTTCTCATCAGCTTATTACAAAAACATAATTTGTTCACTGCAAAATGAAAACCTTTTATTCTTTGCTTTGATAGGGAGAAATAGGAGGTGACATTAAATGAAGGTTATTCTTAAGAACTTAAATAGGAACTCCTTCCTTGAAGTTTCTAGTTTCGCCTTTGGCGAGAGGGATTGGAGTTGAAATATAAGGCACTTTTTGAAATGTTTTGAATTCACAAAGACTCTGTGCTGGTCTTTCTTATTCAAAACAAAACATTATGCCTGTGGAGGGGAGAAAAGAAAATGGAAGTGGTTAAACAAGAAAAAGTTCTAAGAAAAGTTCTAAGCTTCTAAGCAAGCTGCTGAAAATTATAATGAATAGCAGCAGAAAGTTCCTTTTTTTGTAACGTTGATAAGAAAGAGGAGAAACCTGGTGCGACATTGTTTGTGTATGGAGATGACAGAGCTCCTTTCTTCAGTTTGGAAAACGAGAGCTTTCAAGAAGTTAGAAATAAACAGGCATTATGTCTTAAACTTTTAGGAAAAGTCTACCTGCAAGAAGAGGCAGAGGTTGCTCAGAAAGGCAAACAGAGCAGTGCACAGACTCTGCAGAAGGCTTCAAAATGGCAGGAAACTCAAAATAATTGAGTTTATATTAATAAATGAAGACCACATGCTGCACTGTAATGATAAAACAATTCAAATTGTTGCTTTGCCCAGTAATTTTAAGAACTTAAATTTGAGTTTGGATAGTGTGACAGGAAGCAGCCTAATGAGCCAGGCACTAGGCAGGGTGAGTTGGCTGGCCAGGAGGCGTCAGGTTTATGATCAAAAGTTGGAAGTCTTGTCACTGTGTCTGCAACTTGTTACCCTGGAGTAGTCTCAATTACACTGTAAACCTCATTACAAAAAGCATCGTGAGTGTTTCATTTGCAGTTAGTTGCCATTCACTGTTTGTGCTTATTTTATATGTGTAGTGCTTCTCAAGTTCCTATTTTTCATAGCATTTAAATTCACAAGAGACCATAGGATCATGTATTCTTTTTATAAATTTCACCTGTCTCTGGGTCAAACCCTGCAATTTGTGCAATTTGTCATCCAAGAAGACATCCTGTCTTACCCGGAGGTATAAACACCGGAGAATCTTTCCGTTCTCTCAGCAGTGATGTACACCTGGTTGGAAAATCAGCATCTCTGATATCTCTGGTTTGACATGCAAGATATTTTGTTTGGCTGAAGGGAAAAATATCTCAGTATCCTTAAACCAGTTTTGTTTCAGAAGCTTAAGGGAATTGTGATGGATGCATTGATCTCATTCAAACATATTATTGAACACGCTGTTCAGAGGCCATGTGCTCCATCCTGTGCCCAGGCACATCCTTGGTGGTTAGAGAACATGTGCAGGGGTGTTGCACTAGGTGGGTGTTGGCTGGTATCAACCATAGACAAGAATGTAACACCTGAGAACCAGATCTATAATAAAAACAGGGCTAGCAGGCACCTGAGGTATGACAAATAGAGCATTCCAGCAGCTCAGGATGAGGACAGACAGGGTGTAGTTAACCCAGATGAAAGTGTTTGCATTCATTTTGACAAAGCAAAACGTTGTCTTTCAGTAGTGCAGATATGAAAAAAAAACGAAATATGTGAACAGAAGTGTTCCATGGAAAATGTTGATTTTTCTGGAAATTGTGTTTCCTACTGCAAGGAAAAAGTTATTTGAGTGGTATATTCCCAACCCACTCTAACACAGAGTCTGTCTGAATCTTAGTATTGCCATCTGGCACCCAGTTGGAGAAGCACAACAGCATATGCTTCTTTTATGTTACTATTTGATATTTATGAGTAAGACAACTTGATAATATATTTGGCTAATTACTTTTAAAATTCCATGTCCAGAAAATTCATGGGAAATGTGGTGCAAAATTTTCAACACAAATGAACAGGAAACTGTTTTCAAGCTGAAATAAAGAGGAAATCTAAAGCAAAGGTACAGCACACAAGTACATTGCAAAGGAAGGCTCTTCTCTGCGATATGCTGGGTTGATGGTGCAAGGCTTCAGTTCCTAGGCGGGAAGTGAAGAGCAATCAGGTCATCAAAATCTTGAACTCCCAAATCAGAAATATTTATGATAATGTTCTAGTTGAAAATCATTGTTTTTAAATGTAATGGGTATTGTCATCCTTGGGTTGGCCCCCTCTCTTCCATGCTTCTGAAAAATATGTCTGCTTTTTAAAGGACATTCAAATGTGAAATTCTGGTTCAAAACCAACCCAACTAATTTTGGTTTAGAAATGACACCACAGTGTTTCATGTCATTCAGGTGCCTCGTTCTCCACACGGAGTGTGGCTCCTTGAAAAGATGGCCACTAAGTGTGGCTTAGTGTCTCATCCCCTTTGGGCAAGGATGGTTGCTCTAAATACATCTCCCTGCATCCTTTTTGCCATTGTTCTTGCCTGCAACTGCTATTTCAACAGTCCTGAGGAGCCCTCACAGACCAGAGTCCAAACAATGCAAGAGAAAAATGGATCTGACAAGCAGCAGGTTCAGGAGACAACATGATGTCAACAAGCATTTGGTGCAGAGAGGCTTTATTTGGAAATGGCAGAGAGGGGAGAGCATGGAGGAGGGAAAACATGGCTCTGCTAGCTGCTACACCTTGGGTGGGTCAGAGTTGTTGAGCAGTAGACAGGCAAAGGCAGCTGATCCCTACATTTTGTGGGATAGAGTGGCACACTCTTCACAAGGCAGCCCAACTCCTGCCTCCTGCCCCAGTGATGTGACTGCTTTTATCCTGGTCCGTTCTTCTCCCACGTCTAAGAAGAATGATCCATAAATGGTTCATCTCTCCTATCAGTAAATGAAACACCTAGAGCGTTGCCAAGGTTTCCAGGTTTGTGGTGGGCCCACAGAGCCCCATGAGGGCTGGTGGAAGACAGCAATTATGAAGAGGGTGGACATTTGTCCCTTTACGTTGTGTAAGAAGCTCTTCTGGTTGTTGCATGAATTCATAGTGGTTTGAGACCATAATGTTGCAGAATGAGACCTTAGCGCATGTTGGAGGACTTCATGGTCCGTTGATTTGGACCTCTATGCTCTCCTTAATGGTTGGAGTCATTATGTGCACATCTGGAGTGGGTCTGCCAGTTTGGTTTCATCCAAAAGGAATCTATTCTTTCTGCTAGACTCAATTCCTAGACTGCACCAAGATGTGGTGAGTGAGGACTACAGAGGGATCCACCTCAGAAGTACCCTGCTACTCTGAACCGAGTGCCAAGGTCAGCCAGCATTTCTGATGCCTTCTCTGCTTGAAGAGCCAAGGCCATGAGAAGCTGTTGCCATTGTATGTAATGGGGTAGTCCAAAACATCTAACATGGGAGGCAAGTGAACAACAAATCTCCATGGGCCCTTTGGCAGTACTGTCAAGCATTACTATTTTGGATTCCCCTTAAATCATTTACTGCTGAGCTAATTGGTAATTCAAGGAAAAAGATGGGCATTTACATTTTTGCTACACATAGTTGCCACCTCTTGTGAAATATTTACTAAATAATAGTAGCTCTTTGAAAAACAGTTCTGAACATCCCTAACGTAATTTAAAGAAAAATCTTCCATATAGATGCTTTTTTTGACTAAGAAAAAGCCTATGATTCTCTTAAAGCAGGGCAAAGAGCAGTGGAGGGTCTTACAGTGCCATGTGGAAACTCCAGCAGAGTTCACTGGGCTGCTACTGGAATCCTGCTGTAAGTTGTTATTATTTAAAAGTGCAGATTTTTTTTTTTTATTGTTGATTACAGTCCTAGACACAAAAATATCAAAACCTTGTTATTTAGACCTTAAACTAAATCCATTGGTGTTAAGGAAAGGACAGCCATCAACTTTGCTGGAAGTTGGCTCAGATTCTGAGAGACTGCGTGGAACTATATATTACGTTAATAGCACCACATTTCACAATGCAACGCAATTTAACAGATTTAAATTGCACAACGAAAAATGTACTATTTTCTAAAAGCAGTATAAAAACTAAAGCTACCTTTGGTAGAGTGTGTGCAGGGAAAATGAGAAAGGAACAGATGGGGAAGCATTTACATAGGAGATGGCAGGCAATTTCATTTTTTTTCTATTGGCATGCTAATTAATGATCTTTCCAAAGAAAGAATGCTGTATAAATCTCCTAAAGGAAGGATAATAGCAAGGTCAGATGTGTCTGCTAAACTATGCAGGAATTTGAATGCATAAGTGTTGCGAAATCCTGTGTCAGATTAATAACCTGTTCTAAAGAAAAATTTGAAGTACTCGGTAAATACAATTTGAAATGCAGATATGAGATACAAGGGCGATGCATTGCAATTTCAAGTTGCAAAACGTGAACTCTTAAGCTGTCCTGTATCCTGCAATTTGTTTAAATCTATTGCACAGGGTGAATATTGAAAAGCAGAGGGGGAGCTCAGAGCTGTTGTTTTCATCCCTTTCTTGAGCACATAGATGCCTTTGAAGGTCTGCGTAGTTTAGCTGAGAAATAGTGATTCAAAGACTTCAAAGGGTTCAGTTCAGCCGAGATAAACATTTGAAATAGCGGAGGCTTTTCTATAGCTTAGAATAATATTTGCAACACTTGATGTAACTAAAAGCTATGTGATGCTACCTCCCTGTAGTGCTAGTAAGTTAGCAATTACTTTCTCTGGTCCAGGAGTGTGGTCCACAACTGCCAGTACTCCTAATTGCAGTGTAGTGCTCAACTGAGCAGTGTCACGGTGCCTTACGCACACCAAACCCACGGCAGTGTAGGATTTTAGGTTTTTTTCATAAAATATATGGCGAAATTGTCTAAGGTCACCCTGACAAGCTAAGCCAGAGCAGTGCCTGCCTGTGTTTCTGCAGTCTCTCCAGCCTCATCTCTCTCCTTATCTCATACTCTCTGACACTTTTGGCTTTCTTCCTCTATGATCTCTACTAACTCTCTGTTCCTGCAGCCAAGTCCCTGAGAATTCAGGGTTTTGGCATCTCTGGCTGTGCCGAATTATGTTTTTTAACACATGGAGATTATAAGCCTAAAACACATAGTGCTTGGAGACCACTTAGAAAACATTTTGAATAGCATGATTGTGAGGAGAGGAGAGTTAAAAGATGTATTTCAGGGAAAAGACCATAGGACCATGTTGAGGTTGGCACTCAAGAGGTTGACTCAGGACTGCAATTCTGGGAAGAGTTTGATCCGTAATGTCTGTGGGAAATTTCTGCTCACTCAGCACCCACACTGCTGGCTGTTAAACTGAGGAGGAACTGCTTGTTCAGAGCAGGTATTTGATCCTCACTTTGGATCAGTTCCACTTGTAAATAGCTCCAGGCTAAATTCGGAGGTAAGACTGAGATAAGTTCCAAAGTCCAAAACGTAAGAGCAGCCCTCTGACAGCCTCCTTGGAAACCCTGCTGCTGGGCTTGAACAAAGTCATGGGTGCCTTGTCAGCATGGATCTATGTGGTTTATGTATCTCACATTGTAGGACTCACTGGCTCCATCCGTTACACTCCTTTTCTCAGTATTGTCTGTACTAGCTGAGACTTCTCTGCACAGGGAATTTTTAATGACTTTGCTCTTCATCAGCTTTTAGTGGGAAGCTGAGGATGTGAATTTCATATTCAGAAATTACCTTTGCAGCACTAGGACAAAACTCCATGTACGTCTGCAAGTAAACCCTAGGGAAACAAAAAGAAAAAGAGGTACAGAGTTGGAAATCAAGACCCTGAACAGTAGCACAAATGTGGTTGTCAAAAGTAGCAGTTGACAAAATAACAGTAAAATCTACTAATCAGTATTCACACCTCATCAGGTGAAAAACAGTCCCCATCCCAACATTTGAAAAGAAGGAATTTAGACAGAAGAAATTAGCATCATGATTTTCCTCTATTCTTTCATTAATAGATGAGATTCATTAACAAAATGAGACTTAGTGAACTTGACAAGCAAGTAGGATTCAGATGAGTATGCATACACTGAAAAAAAATAATGAATACAGCCCAAAATACAAGGCAAGCATTGAAAATTAATTTGAACCTTGAGATTGCAGAAAATGCTGTGTATTGTTATATTGGTGTGAAAGGGTGCAAATTCTAAGGACTGCATGAGCAAGAGAGATTAAAATTTCCATCAATAAAGTTTCTAAAATATTATTTAAAAAGAAATTTAGACATAAGGGTAGCTGTTAGCTCGGCTGGGTTAGCATCTAACTTAACAGCAAATGAGGCTCTGGCAATAAAATAAATAATGGCGTTTAATTACAGTCATGACCTTTAGTAATTGGTGCATTATTGCTCGGTATTGTAAGAGATTTATTGTATTTACTGAAACAATTGGGTTTTTTTTTCTCTGCCAAAACCATCAAGCATTGGAATTGGAAAATATCTATTAGATTATCTGGTTTGTGTATCCCCTGCTGTGCAGTATCTTGTCTGGTCCTGCTGTAAATATCTTCAGGTGTTGTTTTGTGTGAAATGCACTGGAAGGTTATTCTACAGCCTGAAATGCTGGTTGTTCTTACTCTGGAATCATTTTTGCCTCTGATGAGTTGAGATGCAAGGTTACTTCCATCTCCTTTCTACTGGTTGGATTTTTTTTTCATGCTTCTCTTAATTTACAAGGGTTTTATCAACCCATTCTTCTTCACTGCTTTCACTCTTTTCCGTATCAAAAGGGAATAGTTTTTATTGATTCAAATGACTGCTTCACTGATATTGAAGAAAGTATGAGAATATGCATTTTTCATCAAATTGGTATGGCATTTGTGCAATTATTAATGAAAAAAAAAAGGCAAATAATGAGCACAGTAGAGCTGGTGTTCTTTGAAACTGCAAATACAAAGAGATTCCCTGCTGCCCCTAATTTCATAGCATCCTAATGGCAATGTAAGAAATTCCTAGGGCAAAAGGTAGTAGTTTAAAAAAAATCAAACAAAATAAAAACAGACCCTCTAGGCCTAGTGAGAAATATTGGAAAGGCTTTATAAAAACTGCACTACAAGGGAGGAAAATAAACACAGTATAGCCAGTAGATGATAGTCTAGGATGTGTAATGAGCTCTCACACTCTTCCTTCAGAGCAAGATTTAAAGAATTATCAGAAATTTGCAATGATCTAACATTGTACCAACCAATGCTATAGCATTTGGATTTATTAGGTGGTCAGGTGAACTACATAAGTAACTGACAATACAGGACTCCTGTGTATACGTACAGAGATTGATATGGAATGCCTGTATACTACTCCAAAAGTAGATTTTAAAAATCACTTACTAAATGTATCTAACTCATGCATCAGTTATACACGGGAAATTAATATCTGAACCTCAGGAAAAAAAAAAAAAGAGAAAGAATAAATAAAAAAAACTTTGAAAAAAATTACCTGTTTTTAGAATAAATAAGTGTGCTCAAAGAGTCAGTGTTGAAAGGACACCAAATGGTTATTCTGCACCTTCTGCTGTCACTCCTCTACAATTTCTTGTGCCTCAGTTTCCCATTAGTGCTGCCTTTTCACTGGTTTCTTTCTGAGACATGTGTGAATGAGTGAAGACAGAAGGCAAACCCCAGCCTTGATGGAAGCTGAACATCATGAAGGGACTTGAAATTAAGTAATTTACCTGTATGAATAAAACATTGAGTGTTATTTTTAGAAGTTTGACTGTTCTGACAGATGCAGTAATTTCTCAGCTAATCTCACCTCTGGTCCTCCTGAGCCAAGGGCTATCCCCTGTCCTCCAGAATTCAGAAGGTAACATCATTAATGATAATACTATGATTTTGATGGAAATTGCTACCTTTTCGCCAAGCATGTTCCACTGGGGCCTGGAGGCTCATTTCAGAGGCAGTCCCCCTTATATAAGCTACCTTGGCCAAACTTTTAAAAACTCGTTCAGATTATTTAATTCAACCTCTTGCTCTCGCAAGGGGATATTGCTTATACTCAAAGATTTAATAAGTCTCCTGGTCTAGATAGTTTCCTCTCTGATCATTACAAGAGGCAGGGCCATTAATATCAGCTTCATCAAGCTCTGCTGCCCTGTCATATTTTCCTTTCTTTTAATTTTATTGAAAGTGTTAGATTAGCACAGTGCTTCTGAAGAAATATAAAATTTTAGGCCCTAGTTTTCCTCCTAACTGTCCATATTTTTAAGACAGGTTCTTTTGTTTGTCAGTGTGTTGCAGCAACAAGCCTTTTATTTCATTCTCAACGGATGGAAAATGCACTTCAGCTGTGAAGGCTGCCAAGGGGTTCCTCATTGGGGTCTGACAGATGCAGCCAGACCTAGAAATTCTCCTGTCTCCTTATTTTTCAAATCTAGACCTTACGTTGCCTCTTGCCACTTCACTGGTCTGGTCTTGGCAGGTTGCAGCAACCCATCTCCAGGCTTCATAAGGCCAGATCGCTACAAAGCAAATGGCTCTCTCAGCAGTCTGCAAATTTCCTGTATTGAGCCCTCCTGGGTAGGGAGTCACTCAGCTTATCTGGCTAGCACTACTATCTGATGTTACCTCCAAGTATTTTGGGCCGTGTGGGTGAGACTTTGTGCAGGTAGGAAAGCTCTTTGGAGAAGTCCATGGCCAGTTTCTCATACCAGGCTCCAGAACATACCTATCTGAATCCAACCTGAGCAGATATTTGCTTGTCCAGTGGTTTGTATGCAGCATAAATTTGGGGTTTAAACAGCATAGATGTCTCATGGTTTCTTTAGCCATTCCCAAACTCATCGCTTATGGGGGGAGGGCAGCGTAAGCTATAGTTTCCAATGACAAAACTGAGCTAAGACTCCTCTTTCTCACTGGAAGTTGCCTGGATTGGTGATACCACTTCAACTTTATCTCTGACAGACACAAAAGAGGCTCCCAAAATCTTGCACCAGCTCACTAAATTCCAGTGGTAACAGAAAAGAGGCAGCTTCAAAGAAACAAACTGGAGAGGAAGACAAACAAAGAAGATTTTTTAAATCATCCCACTTACATACAGAATAGATTGCATCCATCTTTTGACACTTGTAAAAGTCAACAAAAGTGGTAAAAATTGTCCCATAATGCTTCTGATATTGTCTTTTAAGAAAAATGAAATCTATATCCTTTCAGAGAACTCAGCAGGATGTTGCCTTTCTTTGTTCCCCTTATTTTTCATTGTATTCAGAATGGAATTAGTGATTTTTCTCAAATCAGTTCAGAAGAATCATCTGTCTAGGCAAAACAGCCAGAAATCTTACAAAACAGGCCTTTCTAAGTAATAGATAGTGAAGATAAAGGCACTGTTACAAATATGTGTTACCCCCCCCGATTAATTTTACCATATGAATATTAGCATAGTCTTGAACTTGGTTAATGTGAATTCAAACAATTGAAGGTTTTGATAGAGGCAGAAGGGGGGAAAAAAAAGAAAAAATGTGGAAGTTGTTAAAACATGTCTATAGATAGGAATTGCCATTTCCTACTCTAAATAGGGGAGAAGATTATGTTCTATTTTGGGAGCTACTCTGTCCCAGATAACAACATTTCTTCTGTCTGTCCTCACTTTGTCAGGACCGGGTATCTTTCCTCTTGGCACCTCTCTTTGCCTTTCAGCAACCTCCCCCTCCTGTAACCTTTGCTTATTCATATCCTTCTCACCAGGCTGCTTTATCACCGTTTCTCTGAGATTCTCTGTTTCTTTCTTCCTTGGTCTTCAGTCTCCTCAGATGTGCTCTAAGAAGATCTTTCTTATCACGTATCTTTCAGCTCCAGGCTTGCCTTCCTGTCCCTCCTCATAAATTCTTTCTCTCTCAGCCTCCTCTCCCTCCCCGCTCTGTGAGAAGGCTCAGGTAGAGGCAGCCATAGGGTGTATGGTCCTGTATCTCCAAGGGTGCCCAGCACATCCCAACCTGGGCATTTATTGCCCCAGGAGCAGAACTCCTGGCAGGTTACCTGTTACCTCCTGCCCTCGGACACAGCAGCCCTGCGCTGCTGCCCTAGTTGTCCTTCCCTGTGCAGTGGCAACTTGCTGCTACTGCAAAGGTGGTTTTGGGGAGATATGGGATGGCATGATAAGGCAACCAGAAACTTTATGCCATATAATGGTGTCTATCTCCTCTCCAGTTTCTTGGCAATGTGCACTTGCAGCCCAGAAAGCCAACTGCATCCTGGGCTGCATCAAAAGAAGCATGGCCATCAGGTCGAGGGAGGTGATTCTGCCCCTCTGCTTTGCTCTCATGAGACCCCACTGCGTCCAGTTCTGGAGCCTCCAACATAAGAAGGACGTGGACCAGTTGGAGGGAGGCCAGAGGAGGCCACGAAGATGATAAGGGGGCTGGAGCCCCTCTCCTATGAGGACAGGCTGAGAGAGTTGGGCCTGTTCAGCCTGGAGAAGAGGAGGCTCCAGGGAGACCTTACAGCGGCCTTCCAGTGCCTAAAGGGGGCCTACGGGAAAGATGGGGAGAAACTCTTCAGCAGGGCTTGTTGTGTTAGGATGAGGAGTAATGGTTTTAAAATAGAGAGAGAGACAGATTCAGGCTTGATATAAGGAAGAAATTTTTTTATCATGAGGGTGGTGGAACACTGGCACAGGTTGCCCAGAGAGGTGGTGGATGCCCCATCCCTGGAAACATTCAAGGCCAGGTTGGACAGGGCTCTGAGCAACCTGATCTGGTTGGAGATGTCCCTGCTCCTTACAGGGAGGTTGGACTAGATGGCCCTTCCACTCAAACAATTCTATGATTCTATGATTTTGCAGAAAGTCCTAGAACTTAATTTTTCATATTCTTCAACATGAATATTTCTTTTTGCCAAATACAGGCTCTGTGTGTGTGTGTGTGTGTGTGTGTGTGTGTGTGTGTGTGCATCCTCTGTCCCTTCTCCATCCCCCAGCACTTCCACTGCTGGAACAGCTGATTTAGGGGCTTGCTATGAAGTCTGTGAACCTACTGCATGAGACTGTATTCGTTCAGGCCTTTATCTCAAGCTACTTTGATTCTTTATTTGAAAAAATGCAGTCCAAATATCCAATTCAGTGCAAATCAGACATTTGTCTATTCAGGTAACATGCACACACAAAAATATCCAAGTGAGATTTCTGAGATAAACAGTCTCTTGGATGCCATTCCCCTGCTCAGGACTGCCCATGCAGATGCACTTTGCCAAGGCTGGGTTTAGGCCAGCTGGTTTCTATTGTGAAGCAGAAAAACAATTCTGGCAAATGCTTGTTCTGGAAGAGAGGCCACACAGATGTGAGAGGTGAGCTGAAAAAGCTGCATTTCAGCAAGACAATATGCTCTCTCTGAGCTCTCTGAGCAATGAGCCCCTCTTTCATAAAGTGTGGAGATGGCAAGACCCTCTTGCCCCTAAAGCTTGGCTTCTCTGGGCTCTGGGTGTCAGGATCAAGGGTACCACTTGCCTCTGGTTGCTCCAGAATGCTCTGCTGTACCTCTACAGCATCACATGGGAAGGATGGCTGCATGTCTGATGTCACCGGTAGTGATGCAGCTTTGTGTCCTTTCTACTCAATGTGATGCCTTGTTGGTACAATGAGTTCCAACACGCCAGAGTAAGTTCGTGCAGCAAACTCCATTTAATCAGTGACGAATATGTCATTGCTGGTGCAGCTCTGTGAAACTCCTCGGCAAAGTCACCACTTTGACATTTCATCACTGTAAATTAAGAGAACAAAAACTGAACCAAAAATGACATGAATTTTCCTATCAATCTCTGAGTGCAGTCATAGTATATATTTTTAAAGGCCATACAGGAACAAGGAGTCCTTCATTAACTCAACTGGAAAACAACAAATCTATTTCTACTGGGTGTTATGAGGCCTTATTTAATTTATAATAATGAACAGGGAAAATTATCTACTTTCATGTGTTATTTAAAATTTAAAAAAAAAAACAAAACAAACAACCTCATTCAATTTCTCAACTTGTACCAGCCTGTTCTAGCAGAAACTGAGGCAGTTTGCCAAAGACTAATGATCCAGTTTCGAGATATTTAAAGCCAGATTGAGATATTTAAAGGAACTAATAATTTGTTATGCTGCTAATCTCTAAAATGCCTACACATCTCTAGAATGTCTAACTACTGTATTTCAGTCACAACATTTTTTGTTCATATTTTTGTTCCATGTTGTTGGAATTAATATGTTAATATAAGAACAGAACAATGACAAGTTTATATGACCCATGAAACTTTTCACAGTTTGGCATCATGAAGATGTGTAAGCAGAAACAACATAAGGGAGATGCACCTAGATTGAAGCTGGAGGTTTAATTAGAGAAAATTATGTGGTTATAAAATTGTCAGTGTTATATATAGCTGACCTTGATCAGTCAAACTGCCCTTAAGCAGGGGCACAGCCTAACCTTCTGACTGTGTTTCAACAGTTTATAGCAGACTTCGGTATTGCAGAGTGGTGTTTCAATGATGCCTGGTGGTTTGGGACATCTCTAATCTTAAGTGCAACATGGAAAGTCTCATATTCAGAAATGTAGTGAAAATCAGTTCCCTTTATGATTGCTTGTGCTGAACCTTTTGGCCTCAGGATTACTGATAATTTCTAAAAGTGTTGCCTTATTGCATGTTGTAATATAGTCTTTTTTTTTTTTCTATGTGCTTCTAAGTACCAGCCAACACAACTGGGGTTCATAAGGGAACCTGCAAGCATCTGTATGATGCTGACTGTAATACTGCCAAACACTGCATTTACTGGTACATATCATGCAGTACTTAAGCTCATAAAAAGTTTAAGAGAAATCTGCTGAATCTGCCGATAACAACTGTGAAAAATGTACCCCTTTTCATGGCATGTCTGAAGTAGCAGAGAGAGCACAACTCTTGACTCCTGAAATCTGCAGTTCCCCTTTATTCTCTCCAGGCACCGTGCTGTGAAAATCTCAATTAAAAAGAAAACCAAAGAGATTTCTCAATAGGAAGGGAAAAGTGGGGAAAGACATACTTTTCCTATAAGAAAATTGACTCAAATTGGGCTCCATGGCCAATGCCTGTCTAAATTGTTGTAAAATTAACATAGGAATTACCAGGTCAGAATGTCAGACTAATGTGCTGTCTGGTCCAGTGTTCTGTTTCCAGAAGTGACTTAGACCAGATCCTTCAAGTAAGGAATAAAATATTAAACATTCAGAGAGTGCTTTGAGTCCTCTAACCATGTAGTAATGTGGTCATTGGCCAGCTGCTAGGAAATCTAGTGGCAGGAGCCTGCCAGCATTTCTGCTTTTCTAGTAAATAGAGCAAAGAAATGCACTTCCCTGTGGGATACGGCAATATCTGTGATATCCAGCTCTGTGCGTATTTATCATTCCACCTGACCTCACGAGTGTATCCAGATGCACGCACAGATCTTGTTCTCTGAGTGCAAGAGATGTGCAGGGGTTGCAACGCAATGGATTTTATTAGAGATTAAAAGTTGCTCAGGAGACCCATGGGGCAGAATTAGTTTTACTCAGGCATCTGATCTAGTCACTCCAGGCTTCCTTTATAATCAAAAGAGCAATACCAGTACTTCCAGGTCATGACTCTTCTGACCAGGTTTAGGTGTTTGCATTAGGAAACAGTGACTCAACTGACTTGCACTCCACTGACTGCGAAAGGATGGAGACCTCTAGAGGGCATATGTCTGTGTTTCACCAAATGAGTCCCACCTTTGGTGGCAAAGCTAATATTTTTAGAATGATAAGGGGTTTTAGAGAATTAAGATCCAAAATAGTTAAGGCACTTGGGGACATATTTCAGTCTGCCCCTCTCCTTAGTCTCCCTGATCGCCTGGGCAGTAATTACATCGAACAGAGTCTAGATGATTATGGGAGTGGGATAAAGAGCTTTTTACTTTTAACTAGCAGCTCAAAATGATCTGTCTTCATAATGATCAAAATGTGTTAGCAGTAGATGGCCATGAAATGGGTTGATCGCATCGCTAATGGTTGATCACACAAAATGCTCTAAATGCCCTCTGGATTAACATTAATTGGTCACCTTGGTGGAGACTTCAGATGAAAAATGTGTCTGTGATTGAACTTCTATTCCTGTTTGTCCTTTAGAGGAGGTGGAAAAGCCCTGAGGGGATGGTTGCACGACCACTAGCTATGCAGAGAGTTACCTGCCTTCTCCCAGTCTGACGTCTTCCGAAGTCACTACTCTGTGTTTTGTCCTAATGTTTCTTTATATTTCTATACATGCTTTATATTTCTGTAGTTTTCAGAATTCAATATTCGGTTATCTAAAATACAGGTTATATTCTTAGGGGTGGAAACTAGCTTGTTGTGTTTTTTCTCCAGGTCTATTTTGTTGATCTTTCAATTTATAATTCTTTGTCTCCCGAGATAAGGGAAAAATTGACTTTAGGTGGCTAAGCAACAATAATGGAAATAATACCAGAGCTGGAAGCCCATTATCATTCCTAACAGCCTAGGTCAACACAGGATATATAAACAAAAGCAGAAGACTGCAAGGCACAGTATTGTGTCGCCAATCAATGTCAGAGAGCAACATAATCGAGAAGGACAAAACACACTCCCCTAAAGAACAACACACCATTAAATACTACGTAGAAATATTTGTCTGTATCTAATAAGGGAGAGAAACTGAAACTGCCTTTATAAAAGAATGTATTATCACGTCTGAGAATGAATATTACACTATGGATGGAAAATTAATTTGTAAAGTGTAAAACCAAGTATTGTTTAATGCTTTCCCTCACAAGGACACAGTAGCAGTTCTTATTTATCTAAAGACTAATTGCAAAGAGGAAAAAGGTATCCCTAGGTCTTGTGTAGGCATGGCAGAGAATAACAAGCTTGAAAAATTGACTTTCTAGCTGTAGAGGCTGGGATAGATTGTGTACAATGGTTTTCAGATCTCCACTAGTGGAAATTTTTAAACTAGATTGGACAATATCTAACAAAAATAGTTTAATTCTCCACTCCTACTTTGTAAGGTGTTTTTTTATTTTTATTTCAGAAAATCAGCACTTCCTTACAATGAGATGGAATATAATTCACTGTATTTTGTTACATGTAGAAGAGGTATACAATGCCCTGGTTTCTGAGCTCAGTTAGACTACAGAAATTTGGTGGAGGACAGCCTTGGAGCTGCTTGTCCTGAAACTTACTGCTCATCTGGACAGCCCCAGTTGCAGGGCACCTGGAAAGTTGAGATGCTTGGAAAGATCTGGTAACTCAGACAAGAGCATCTTCCCGCAGACCCCAGATCTCTTGTCTAAGCGTATCTGACAATCTGTAATAAATTTAGCCTATTAATATACTTTCAGGGTAGTTGAGGCTTGCCTTGACTTTTGTGCTTCTGTGCTTCTGTCTGTCCACTTCTCTCTCCTGCTCATGTTCTTAGCCCTCTTGTTGCCAAGCAAGAAGAGTGGTTCACCCAAGTGTCTCTCAAACTGGAGAGCAGACCCCACAGTCTCTGTTACTGCTTTTGATTCTTTCTGCAGTCCAGAAGTTCAAGATACTGGGCTCCTGAATGCAACAGCATGTCACATAGCACTGGTGGTGCTGGTGAAGAAGCTGGGACTTCCTTCCCAACAAACCCAGTGGCACATGTCAAGCGTAGCTCTTGCTGTAAAATGGCCACATGAGTGAGATGGAAGTTTTTAGGTGGTTGATTTAGAAAATGAAAACAAAACCTTGATTAATTGCTGGTGGTATTTGCCTTGACTATGAGTTTCTGTAAGAAGCTTTTGACTCTTGGAGCTGAATTTCATGAAAGCATTGGATATCTTGATCATATCCACGCTGGTGGAGATGTTAAAATGTTGTTGCTTTTTCTTCTCTGAGTTCAACAGCTTTTATGTATTCTGAGATGCAAAACATATGCAGTGCAGGGAAGGAGACCCTATTAAATGCCTCATAGTGGAACCCTACAATCTGTGTAGCTGAGTTTGATGAAGACACTGCTTGCAAAAATTATAAAATCTATAACAAGTGGAGCAAATGTGACAGAAAGTGGTGATGGCAGGCTGTCTTGGAGTATTTTGTTCCACCCAGAGCACATGCTGCTTTCAAGGCTTCTTTCCCACATCTCCTGCAGACTGGAAATCAGCCGCAGAATGTGGCTTTGAATAACTAAGCAAAAGGTGCTACTTTTGCAAAGGCTCCGTGCCTGCAAGTGTGTACACTCATATATGAGCAATGACTTTTCTTTCCTTTCATATTTCTCTAGCACAGTGCATGGATATGGCTGAAGTATTCATTTGAGTTAATATATATGCAAATAGTAGAGGCCATTAAATATACATTATCTCCTCCTGCTAACGATCTTCTTCTGTGGCTGTACTGTGGCTGTACTGTGGCTTCTTCGCAGTGCTTTTTGCCTGCAAATGGATGATTCTCACCCTGAGAGGGCTGGTGTTCCCAAGGAGCAGGGACCAGACTCAGAAGTTCACTGCAGCTCTCAGCCTGAGGGGCTGGAAGGTAACGCCAGAGAAGGGAGCTGCTTGTCCTCAGCTTGCCAACATAACTGCTTGCACAGCTGTGCTGTGAACCACATCAATGTGCTGATGAGTGAACTGACCTGCCTTGGAAATAACCTGGTAAAAGAAGATTAATTTTCTGATCCGTCTCACAGTGTGAACCCACAAGCAGTTGCATTGGCACAACCGAAGGGACCGCACACTGCAGTGTGCATCACTTTTAAGGTAGTAATGTCATTAAAAGCATCTCGTGGTTTTATCTCTTAATGTTATTGAAGTAAAGGGAACAGGAGTTCACCCTGAGCCATCTTTGTAGCTCACATGGGTACCATCTGACAGGGCAATATGTGGTAGGCAATGGGTATGTTGTCCTTAGTCTCCTGATAGTAGCAGTCAGCAGGAAAATACTGTGTAGAAGAGGTTTAGGGGTGACTTATCTCACTGCTGTAAATGGGTAAATGTTGTCATGCAAAGCTCTGCTTCTACACATGCAGGAGAATCAGTGCTGTCAGTGGTAAACTGAGTACAGCTGGTCCTGGTGGCAAGGGAAGAATGGAGCACTTCAGTTTTCTCAGTTTTGGCTAAAAGCTACTGTCATGTTTGGGGACATTGAGCAGCTTAGGCTGGAGAGATAAGGGAAAGGTCCAGGTGTGAAATTTTTTCTCTCCAGGATTCTGACCATGAGCTCTAACTCTCTGTGGGCAGAGCTGGGCCCAGCATCTACCTATCACTGTAGCACTGGGTGTTTGCACCCGTTTTCATCACAGTGCTCACCTATGCTAACGCGTGTCCAAGCCTCAGTCATTACAGGATCTTCATGAAATAAGATGGAGAGTTTGGTGTTTCAGTTCCCCTCCTTTTACTTCTGGCAGGTGCTGCTCTTGTTGCAATCATATTTTCTTTGGTTTTTTTTTTTCCCATAGGTTCGGCTTCTCACTTTCCCTAGTCACTGGTTTGGGCTGTGGATCTAGGTACCATACCCATTTCCAGAGTCAGTTCATGAGCTCTGACTGGAGTCAGTGTGTGATTCTGTTCCTCTCACTCATGAGAGCTTCACGAGCAAGCAGGACTGCAGATCGACATCCTTTCCTCTCTGCAGCTTTTCTCTGAGTTTTTTACAATGTTTTCTTTACTTTGCCTGTCAGCATTCTGCATCTCCTACCTTGGGTGTTACCATGGCCTTGTGCAGATACTGGTTCTGTTAGCTGTTAGAGATATTGATACAGGGAATTAACTGCTAAATATTGCTTGATTTAGAAGACTAACTGTCTGCTAGAGAATGCCTAACAATCCTGTTTGTCTTGAAACTCACGTAAGCTTATCAGGGACTGGTATTTGTCAAGAAACTGGTAATTTTCAAGAAACTGGTATTTGTCAAGGACTAGCAAAGGACAGAATGTTAGTTCCACCACAAATTTGGTCGGAAGTCGGGAAACTGCTGAAATCACCAAGTGAAAGGAGAGCATGGGTGAATGATTAAAGTTCATCAGAGGAAGATAAGACCCCTGAAGAAGTAAACGACCACCAGAGACAGATCTGAAATGCTAACGCAAGTGGGTTTTTTTTAATAACCCCGCCTCACTTATGCATATGTATGTCTGTATTGTGCAATCCAATGAATATGTATACCTGCACCGTATAAAATTTTGGTAAAATGTGCTGTCAGTGTGCGTGCTTTTGGAGGAGTGATCCTCCACGCACCTGGTGCCGAATAAACATGCCTGCTCTATAACTCTCTTCGAGTGCATCAATATCATGTTGTCCCCCAAATTCCTCCTATTAATAATGATGGTGTATGTTTAAACGGCTAAGTAGCTGTTCCTTCCTGTGCAGTCAGGATTCCCAGAAAAGATTTAAAGGCTGATGGAGGCTGTTAAAATAAGCATTTTTGTATGATAATAAATCCTAGGCTAGGGATGACACATTTGGACTTGATAATGGACCAGCTTTAAGTGTTGTCACATTTGTGAACCAACAGGGTCCTGTGCCTTCAGCTTGGGAGCCAACCAGCTGAAATGTGGGCTGTGTTAGCTTTAAAAGCAAAGGTTCAAACTCAGATGTGATTTGTAGTGTGAATGAACCATGTGCATCTAATTTGCTTGCAAGGAGATACCTAATTCTGGAGGTTTCTATGCTGTCCTTTGATATGTTCCTGAAATTTGACAGCTCTGAATTTGAACTTGGCTGCAGTGACTGATCCCCAGAGCAGGGGTGTGATCAGATCATGACCTGGTGTGGGCTTACATAGGAAGATGGTGAAGTCAGAGTAGTCCTGAGACCACTTAATGGGGCAGTGTATGCTCACCAGGAGAAGAGAGTCACAGCTGATGCTCACAATGCAGCTGAACGTCAGGTCCAGTGTGCAAAGATGTGTGCCTAACTCTGTCACAAGACCGCTGTGGCCAGGATACATCTCTGTCTGGTGAGAGTGCAATGTGGGAAGTCATGAGCTTGTAATAAGACTTTTCTGGATTCTCCACCTGAGCAGAGGAAGTCTGATTGTAGTTTGGCATTCACTTTGCCATTAATATTTTTTCCCAGATTTTCCCCCTATGGTAGAAATATGTATTTTGGTAGTTTTTCACCACTGTTTTATGACTTGCTGCATTAGAAAAACTCTCCTGAAGTAGATGCATCAACTTTTGCATCAATTTTTGCTACCTACTCAGAGGAGTAGGAAATTGTTAGCAGCTTTTCAGGGTAGTTTGCTACTCTCATACTGCAGACACTCTGTCATTCTGTCCCACTCATAAACTACTCATTCACAATCTTAGAACTGTGTAACATTTTTTCCTTTCTGTTCTTATTTGGAAGGTACTCTAGAGTTAGATGGTCACAAACCATCTTTTGATTTTTTTAGCTTACATTTGTCTTTTCTTGTTTATATGCATCTGTCCTGTGTTGGTATTGACCTTGGGTTTAAATAGCTCTTCTTCCCCATTTCTGCTTCCCTCCCCAGTGTATTTATAGATGGCAGCCATATCCCTTCTTAGCCTTACTTTAATTAGGCTCCTGTAATTTCTCTCATATTCTCCATTCCTCTGATCATCTGCCAGCCATTATTTGCATCTGTTCCAGTTTTGCTTTAATTTCTCATGAATGTGACTGACCAAAATTGCACCCACTATCCAAATGAGGTGTCAGCAGTACTCTGACTTCCTACTAGTATTTCCCAGTCTTTACTGGAAAGTAAAGGCTTTCCTAATTACACCTTGCATTACAGATTTCTTTTTCATTGCCTTCCACACTGGTGGTTCACAGTCCTGTGATCGATTAGTACAATCAAATCTTCTTCCTCTTCTGTTAATTTGAGATCTGCTATAGGAACCTGATTATACTTACAGGAACACACATACAGTGCTATTTCTCTAAGCAAACGCAGCTGAGGTGAGATTTTGAGCTTGCCGTAAATATTCTGGGAAGATTTTACTTCCTCATGTTAAACTGAATTACTGGGTAGAAGCTGAGCATCTCACCTTACTGGAAACAAAGCAGCAAAACCTACAGCAGCAGTTATTGCTGGGTAGCACAAAGAGCATGGTAATACTTAACCTACCAAGGTAGCCAAATAGAGAAAATTAATACTGACAAATGATCTGTAAGAACTTGAGGAGAATTTGATAGTTTTCACATCCAAAGTTTCCGTTGCTTTTTTTCACAAAAAGTCAATAGGACTTTTTTGTACTAGTGTTTGTCTCCCTTTCTTAATTTGACTCTGTTTCTTACAAAGCACTCGTCATGTCATAGAAGTTCTACAGTTCAGTGAAGAGAGGACAGGAGTTAGACTGACACCTTTTACTTGCTCTGAGGAGGTTTATTTTGAGGTCAGAGTTTATGGAAAGGAGTTGGGGGACATGAAAGAGTGATTTGGTCATTAATAGCTGGGCTCTGCTCTGACCTCCTCCAGCTCCCTGGGCTCTGCTCTGACCTCCTCCAGCTCCCTCACCTTGATAGTGATATCTGGGAAGTGCCAGTGCTTTGACATTTGTTTCAGACTTCTTAAATCTAGGGAGAGGCTATTTTTCTGATTTGTGCCTGTCATTGTAATGAGTGTAATCAATGAACTACGCCAGTTTATTTACGAATTAGGATTTTATCCTAAAACCATGGTTAAAATGTGCTGGAAGCTGCTTTTCAGCACATTACAATGTCAAAAGCCCATAAATTGGTGAAAGCATTTTGAATGATTCTGAAGTGGGTTTAATTCATAAGAAAGCTTTTTCTTGGCTTCTAACCATAACATTCAAACCACAAAGAAGAAAGCCACAAGGTAGAGTCACATTTGACTTGACCTTGGCCTGGACGTGCAGTGCTATTTATAAGCCCTGATCAAGCCAAGTGAGAGGAATGTCCTGAACAATTTCAGTTATTGTAGTATGGAAAGCCAGAAGCTCACACCCATCTTTTGGGGATAAAGAAAGATAAAGCCAATTCTTCTAGTGCTTAGAGGAACCAGTTCAAGGAATGACTCAATTTCATTTTGAGTATCACTGGAGTCTAGGGAAAAGCATCTTCAGCTGTAGGTGCTTAGTGGAGCATAAACAGAAATAGGGAAGAGGAGAACAGCACTAAGATACTGACCCAGCTGCTGCTGGGCAGGCAGGTGTTAGTGTGAAGCTGTCAGTCCTCTTTTGGTCAGAGGCACAGTGAGATGCAGAAATCATGCAACTGCACCTAACTGTAACTACAGTTAGTGCATTGGCTTCCATAAAATCACGTGTCTGCATTTAGCTTGACTGCAAGTACTTGCTGCCTCAGTACTAATACCAAATAACATCAAGAAGAGTTTATAGAAATTGTTACATCTAACTAATGATAAACTAACTTAACTATCAATAAACACTAAGGAATTTGAAATATTCTTATCTGTCTTTTCAATAGCAGGCAGATTAACTGTCAGAGTGACTGAAAATTAAGTCTGAAAAATTAAAATTTGGAATACTGTTATTACCTAATTGAGAAACTGATTACCAAGGGAGGATGAAGTGCTTACAGAAAATCTAATGAGATCTAGATAGTAATTTTAGATAAAAACAAGACATGAGTCACTTGTAAACTTTATTAAACAAAGGTCAGATTCTACTGCCGTTACAATAAATGGGAATGCTTGTAGTGGAACAGCATTACGACTTCTACATCAAATGTGATAATAAAATGATCAAATAGATGCCTAGGACCAATCTGTCACTTCTTAAAATAGTACATGACTGCTCTCAATGTCAGCTAAGCTTGGTATCCGTGCTTGAAATGGAGCTTTACATTTAATGAAACATCTCATGACCATTAGAAAGCAAGGGTCAAGTCCTGAATTAGTGGTCAATGCACATCCCCGTAAGGATTTTGCTATGCTGTGTAATTAATGACACATTGCACAAGTAGAACCTTGTGGTTTCAGACCCGCAGCAACTGTCTAGACTTTTCCTTTCAGAGAAAGAGAGGGCAAGTGTCATAAGGGCTGTATCAATATTGACTGGTAGTATCAAATGTGGCCTTATATGCAGTGTAATCTGATCAAATGCACACTGTACAATATTTTAAGATGGGAAGAGAAGGTTTCTGTGATGCCATAACACCAAGATAAATATCTAGGGTAGCATGAGGTGACAAAAAAAAAAAAAAAGTATTATTCACATGAGACAGTGGTGGCCATCCCTTTATTCTTGTGGTAGAGCCACTCTGTATACCATGTAGTCGAAGTAAAACCCTTTTATGTATCTCTGCTGAATGACTGCCTTCCGGCCACCTGGGTTGTTACACTACCGGGCTTTCAATTAGAGCTGACACTTTAAAAGGGTGTCCTCTACGTAGCCACATCTGTAGACACGGCTCATTGTGCACCATAGCACCACCGGAGATCAGCTTTGAATAGCTGCCCATAATAAATCTTAGCGTTTGTCAAACAAACTTATTTTCTCATTCCAGAAATGGATGTGAAATATGGTGGGGTTTTTATAAGTTTTGCCAGAGAGATATATTTCACATACCTTCTGCTTTCTTTTCCATTTCCTGAAATTATAAAAGGGAACATAAGAATCCCAAACATATGAACAATAAAACCAAATGACTCTTCTTTCTTTTAGTAACCTGTGAGCTGGATAACATGAACTGTGATCAAATTTTTTTTTGTTCTTGGGATTTTCCATGGAATCTCCCTCCTGGACAGGTTATCTCACTGCCATCTTTCCCTTAGAATAAGAATTAGTACCATTTCCTGAATCATTAATAAATTTTCAGGAAACTTAAAAATTAGCATCTTCCAGCATTGTCCAGCTCTGGAGCTCGCAAGATGAGAAGGACCTGGACCTGTTGGAGTGAGTCCAGAAGAGGCCACGAAGATGATCATAGGGCTGGAGCCACCTCTCCTATGAGGACAGGCTGAGAGAGTTGAGGTTGTTCAGCCTGGAGAAGAGAAGGCTTCAGGGAGACCTTACAGCAGCCTTCCAGTGCCTAAAGAGGGCCTACAAGAAATCTAGGGAGGGACTTTTGATGAAGGCATATTGTGATAGGACAAGGGGTAAGGGCTTCAAACTGAAAGAGTGTAGATTTAGATTAGATATAAGGAAGAAATTCTTCACTGTGTGGATGGTGAGGGACTGGGTCAGGTTACCCTGAGAAGCTGTGGATGCCCCATCCCTGGAAGTGTTCAAGGCCAGGTTGGACGGGGCTTTGAGAGACCTGGTCTGGTGGAAGAAGTCCTTGCCCAGGGCTGGGGGATTGGAACTAGATGATCTTTAAGGTCCCTTCCAACCCAAACCATTCGATGATTCTATGATTCCATGATCTCTGAGACTTCTATTTTATATAGTTTTACATTTTTTTATTTTAAAAGGGATAAAGGGTTAAAAAACGTTTTGGAGGAATGACAGGTATACTCACTCACAACATCATTCCACTGCAGCACAGTGCAGACATTTTTGTGATATCATATGATTTCCATATATCTTAAGTAGCTTTCATTTTTTTTGGATACCGGATTAAAACAATCCCTTTGTAAAGACTCATCATGACAGTGCTTTAAAGTGCCATGACTGTCAGCTCACAAGTCTTCTTAAAGTTGGATGGCTGACATAATAGCATCTTTCTTTTTTTTTTTCCACTGACCTAAATCAAGTTTTGGATGGATCAAGACTTCTCCCTCTATGTTCTTAAAGGAGGGATTTTGTTTTCTTTTTTTTTTTAATGTCACGTTCGGCTATTGGTTACTTTATGCTGAGCTGTGAACTGTGTGGTTATTGGAAGCAGCATTAAAAGCCAGGGAGTGCCTCTGTTTTCAAGAATATCTATCACTCTACTGTTTTAGGTATCTGACTGGTTGTAGAATATATTTACAGCCATATAGGATACATATTTGACCTGCAGACATCAGAGATGAACAAATCCAAATTGTCCAGAGTGAAGAGATTAAAAAAATTATGGAGGGTGAGTGAAAAATATTCATTAGTCTATTAGAAACATTGCAATGGTAAAAAATAAACTGCAAGCAGATAATTTTTATGTTTGCAGATAAGCTGTCCTGCTGCATGCATGTTATTTGATCAGACTTTTCAATCCAGAGTTTGATTGTCTTTTAATTGTTTTGCAGGTTAGTACATCTTTGCAAATTTCTAGAGACGTTAAGCATTCAGGTTAATTTGACTTGTGAGAAAAGTTTTAGAGAATTTGGAACAACAACAACATTTATACAGTAAAAACACTTGAGGAAACTAAGCTAAACTGATTTCCTCAGTGGTCTTTAAAAATGCCATTTAAGGGTGGATGAATATTAAAAAAAATCATTACAATGAAACCCCTCTTTTTCCCTCAGGCTGTATTTTAGAGCTGAGATTTACTGTAGAGCTGAACTATACAGAATGCACTTAAAGCCCATGTAGCATTGGAATCCAGCGTGACGGTCAGATGAATTAGAAAGTAACAGAAGGGCATATTTACTTTATAAACAACTGCATATCTTATAGGTTGGAAATAAGACCACAGAGGAATTGAACTGATGATTCTTTACCAAACGTGAGGTTAATTTGGTGCAACAAGTGAAATGAGCATCTCTCTGATGTCTCATAAACTGGTTTTTGTGGGTTCTGTCGAGAAGTTTGGAGTCAGTTTTTCCCACTGTTAAATATGATGCAAACAGTAGTAATTTTAAATGTAATTTAAAAGTAATTAAATAAATTTGTTTGGGTGCTTTCAGAAGATGGGACTCTGATATCAGTTAATTAAGTTACATAAATTATCTTGCATTATAAGTCAATTAATGTGCATTTTCCCTGATCTGAAAATCTGTTGACTTGCTTCCTGATAATATTGATTTGAATATTTAAAAGTAGCTTTGATCTGAGATTCCATCAATGATGAGAAATGGTTGATTTATGTAATATACAGCAATTTATAATCGGGACATTGTGCAGTAGAAGATTTCCACATTTTTAAATCTGTCTTGAAATAGAAGTAACGTCTCTATTTACGGCTTTGTTTGTTGAAAAGTGTTATTGCCTCAGTGAAAATTGTATTTTAATCATCGTACAAGTGTCATTTGTGCAAACAGGCACAGTTTCCTTAGAAATTAAAACATATCCATTAAGCATAAGTAGATGTTATATCATATTAAGTGACATGAGATAATTACCGCAGTTGAAGCATGGTATTTAAATGGACTCAGGGAGCAGTTTAGTTTTAATAGGCAAAATGTCCTTCTTGGATAGAAATATTTTATTGCATATAACTGTATATGTTGTTGCACAGCTGAACACTTTTTCCTTTACCTCCTATTTGTAAAAGCTATTAAATTGCAGGCTATTAAGCATCCTTTAATTCATGCATTTTCTGCTCTTCTCCCTAAAGCGTTTGTCCCTATTCCATCATTGTGATACCTGATATTTCAGGGTAATATAGCTCAAAATTAAATTTCTGCAGAAGCAAATGTCAGTTTTAAATGCTACTATTTCTTTTTTCCTACTTCAAACTATTCTGGATAGAAATACGTCAAAATCTCAAAGAGGGCTTTTATATTGGGATTAAAACAAAAAGGGTAGACCTTTTATTGTGCAGAGTGTGCATTTATAATAAGCCATAATATATTTATGCAGGAGATTATATGTCTATGATATGGCACACACTCCCTTCCTCCACTTAACTCTCGGCATCAACTTGCTCAGTATTTATGGATATATCAGAATTATGATTTACACTGCACTTATCATTAACATCCCTTGCAATAGCTCTCCATAGTTCTTGCCATCCTTCAGAACACAGTCATAAAATGAAGAGATTAACAGATAATTAAATTAAATCCTTAATTATTTGGGGATGATGAATTCACTTTGTGATTCCAGAAAGGTATTGAGAGCCTTTTCCACAAGCAGTATAAATTGAAACCAATGAAGCTACAATGATTTATGCCTGCTTGACGATCTGACTCATACTGTTAATTATCTACTCCTGTTTTAAAAACATATTAATAAAAATTGGATGTAGGAACTGTTTATTAAAATATGAAGCCTTCAAGATATTTTTGAAATATTATATAAATTCAGGAGATAGCATTGCTCAAAAAGTGTCGGTCATTTTTCACACCAAATATAATGTCCTTCAGCAAAAGGCAGAGAAACTTCACTTCTGCTTCGTCAGTGGTTTTTGATATCCATGGGAAGCCTCTCATTGTTTTCAGTTAATTCTGGATCTGGCCTATGTTTCAAGTGAATCTCCAAAGTGCTGGCTTGTGTCACTGACAGTTAAATCTTCCAAGGTGTTCAGCAAGTATCCACTGCTGCTGGTGAAGTGGCTGGTAGCTGAACACTCCTGAAAATATAACCAACTCGGCTAATAAGGGACAGAAAGCCAAACTTATAAGAAAAAAAAACAAAACAAAAACAAAAACAACAGGAAAATTAATTACAGGGTCAAAACCGGCAGCATCAATGAGCAATCAATCTTTCTGTACTCAATTCTGAGTACTTTTGCTTAGAAAGAAATCTCTCTGCAGTCATTATAAAGAAGACTACAGATCACGATATTTAATGGGCATGCTGGGTTATCGTGAGGGCTGAAGATTATAATATTTGAGTTACATACTGAGCTGTCTTGAGAGCTCGTTAGTAATGGTTGTTAATGATACAGAGATATTTGGTTAATACTTGCACTAGGCTTGGACGGAACACTGTGCCAAGTTTTGTTAGTAATAAAAAAGTAAAACAATCATCATGGAAATGTGAAAATTGATATGAAAGTCTATAATGGCTACTTCAAAGCTACTGAGTCTCTTGGGTAAACCTTTATTTAGAAAAGGTTTAGAGCACACATTATTTACTCAATAGTACAGCCCATTGTGATCCATCATACCTATAAGTATTTAAGCTTCTTTTTTTTTTAAATGGATTTTTGACCCAATAGACTGTGGCAGCTATAAAACCTTCTTATGGTCTTTCATGCCAAATATTTGAAGGGATGTTTGGAGTAAATATGCGTTTTAAAAATCCCTATAATTTGCTCTGGAAAGTACTTATGGTGGTGGGCTGAAGCAATTTGTTCTCTTCAGGAATAGCTCCTGGAACTGTCACCGATTCCATCAGGAAGCTGTACTTTCCTGCTTCGTAATTTATGTATTTTAGGCTGTAAAAATGGTATAGAAGCACTGATTTTGGAGCAATTTCTCTGCCTCACTGCTTCTTAAAAACATACCTCAATAAATATTTTTTCTTAGGTGGTTTGTGTTAGTATGCATAGGGACTGAGATATAAGAGGAATGTCTTATTTAAGTGCATTATCACTTTAAAGAATTATAGCCTGGCCCCTCATTCCTAAAAGCAACGAGGCTGGAATACTTAAACCTGTTAACAAAATGTATGTCCAGTCTTGTAATCCTGACTTTTTGATAAAAAGGCTTTCACCCTCACTGAAGTGGCAGTGACCTGCAGTTTCGTTGCTGAGACATAGGGTACGAGTGCACGTCCCAGCTAGTGGGACCTCATATATTCTGTTTGCTCTCCATAACATATCTGTCAGGCAGCAACACATTGTAGCTTTAAAGCTTTTCGGAAGATGCCATTTCATCCTTGCAGCATGCAGGACGGATACTCCCGGGTCGTGCTTTGTCATAGCAACCTACAGGGACTCTGCCTGTTCTGCCAAAGAAAGAGAAAGTGTATGCACGTAGTAAAAGCTAATGGCACAAGATTTGAACAAGCAAAGATGGATTTAGGAAGGGAGCACGCATCTCAGGAAATTCCTCTGACTTCTTCTCTGCCTCTGCCTCTACTAGCTTTTAACAGGAAGCTAATGGGTGCAAAAGTCCATCAATTAGCACTCCCCTTCCATTTTCAAGGGTGCCTCTCATCCTCTGCAGCAGGCACTAATGGGAGAAGCACAACTGGGAGAAGAGTGAGAAAGAGGGAGGAGGCATCTGAAAGTCTTCAGATGACCCTCAGCACAGGCAGGCACGGAAGGGCTTGGGCAGCCTCCGGCCCCTGGCTGAGGAGCTCTTCCCCTCTTGCATCCAAGGATGAGCCTGCAGCACCCATGGGTGCCCACCCAGGCAGAGATGGAGCAGCCCTCCTGTGGCATGAGCAGCGGGGACCTGCCCGATGCTGATCTGGTTAGTGCTGGCAGGTAGGAATGGGGGTAAGAGAGACCCCCCTGAACCCCAGGTACAGGGATGGGAAGTGGATTGGGGGAACTGCTTACTGTGCTGGTGCAGGGCAACGGAGGGGTCAGGATTTCTGGTTTTGTTGTCCTTCCTCTACTTTCTCTTCTCCTCGCCTTTGATGGCTTTGTGATCAGCTGGCGGAGAAAAGGAGGAGGGAGGAGGGATTTGGATTCAGCAGCTCATAAGACCACTGTTTCTGCTGGAACCAGCTCTCATCACTGGGAGTCCCTTGCCCTCTGGTAAGTAACTGCCCAGAAAGAGCAAGAGCAACTTATGTGGCTTGTAGTCCCTGTGTTTGGAGAAAGACTTGGCCATGTCCCTTTCAAGTCCCCTACTTTCAAGGGGAGAAGGAATACTTTCAAGGACTTCCCACAACTGAGTCTGGAGGCTCCACCATTCTCCCCTCCAGATTGGTGGTTTGTGCCCTGGCCCAGGAGTCAGCCCCACTGAAACGGTTCTCTTGGAAAGTGCTCAGGCAAGTGATCCAGCAAAACAATTGAACATCAAGCAATTGCACGTAAATGCAGATCAATCACTTGTTACTTTCTGTTTATGGAACTGAAAATGTCCAATCGTTCATCTTGGGGAGGATACTTGGCACGGCTGCTCTGCGTGTGATGCATTTTACTGCTGAGGATGGCTGAAAAGAAACTGCATTGATTTAAAAGAATAACGAAAAACATTTTAATATGTTCTTCAGCACGGCAATTACTGCTACAGCCATCTTCCCTGCAAAGATAGATTTGCTTGAACTGGTCTTAGTTATTTGGGGCCTGTCCTTTGTGTTGTGAAACTGGTGAAACAAACTATAAATCAATAGAAATGTAGATTACAGATGTTGATGTGTATTGCTCTTTTTAAGACTCCTGTGATGTTTCTAATTACACTTACCTATTAAATCTGTTGTATTGGTTCAAAATGGGAACTACTTAGTTCACTGCATATATAAGTTGTAGACCTATCACTGCTCATTTCCCAAGGGGACTCCCAAGTATGGTAAAGCTGGTGACTGTAAACGGGATCAGAGAATTTACACATGCTTATAAACTTCAGTGACCAGGCTTTAAGTTAGTTGATTTAATTTTTAATGGACTTTGTGAAGCAATCTATTAATATATTCTATTGCAACTTTAGATTAAAATATAGAATGAGTGAAATTGGACATGCTATTTTAAAATTTCATTTGAATTTTGCAAACCTCTATGGTTAAAAAACAATATTGAAATTTAATGCACTGACACTGCAAACCCTTATTCACGTGATTTCACCTGTGGCAACAGTCCTTTTGTTTTCTGTGGAGACTTGCCATAAAATTAAACGTATCTGTAAGTGTTTACTGCACCATCAGACAAAATTAATGAATTGCATTGTTAAAAAATGAATGGGTATTACCAGAATTTGCTATTCTGGTAATGTTGTGAGGTTTTTGTGTAGAGTTGATTGTAACGTAACTAAGCCATAGCCACACAGATCGGGAACCTAGGGGTGGTCTTCTGGTGGGCTGCGTATTCATCTCCCTCACCTGTAGAATGTATGACTCTGGCAATAAACTGCCAAGGAGACCTCCCTGGAGGGACAGGGCCTCTCCCAACATTTTGGCTGTTTTAGCTACTTCCTTGCACCCAGAGGTTATTTTTTTCTGAAGATACAGGGCAGACTAATTGTTTATTAACTTTGTTCCAATTTGAGTTACAGTCATACCTAGGATGAGATCAGAATCTCCTTCGCACAGGGGCATCGTTTGAAATGAAATTTTACTGAAGAAATAATGCTCTCAAATTATCACACTACACTGTAGCAATGTACAGCTAAAATGGAAAATTCAGCAAGCAAATTAAAATGTGCATTTAAAGCGCTTTTTTTTTTTTTTAAATGTGCACTTTTTTTTTGTAAATCACTTTTTACCTGTGATCCTCATTTCAGGAAAGAACATGCTAAGAAGTTGCCTGCACATCTATTCGGAAGTCCGTCTTGCTGATGTTGTGCTAATGGCTGTTTCTAGTCACCGTTAGCAGTAACAGCATGCTGTACAAAATTTACTTTAGCATTTCTAGTCAGCATTTTCACTGTGAATTATGAGATTCAAGGTTTCTGGAGTTAAATCCTAGCCTGCCTGAAATCATTGGCAGATCTCCATCAGCTTCAGTGGGTCAGGAATTAGATGCTGAGGGCCTTCTGGGTGAATGCATCTAATTTAACATGCCATGTGGCACAGGGGCTTAGCTACATTGCTTGCACAGTTAGATAGCTCCAAATATTCTGCTCTTATTTAAATGAGATGCAACATATTCTTAATTGATTTAATTTACTTTTAAATTATAAAGAGAGGGGAAAGGGGAGGGACAGCACTGGAATTCAGCTCTCCTATTTAAGGGACAACATGAGCAGCTCCTCTAATTTTGCATTATTTACCTCCAAGGTGAAGGGACCTCATACAACCACAACTCAGTCTCCTTTTGCCCTTTTCTGAAAGTACCCACATGGGCTGCATCAGCATGGCTTTAGCTCACATGGACTGAGCTTCTCAGCACTAACAAAACAACAGTGGGGAGCCAGTGCTTGGCCTTTGATTCATTTCATATAGCCATAATGATCTTCTCAGTAGAGAAAGTTCTATATGCCACTATTGGATATAGGAGCTTGAGTCTAGTCTTCCTAATTTAAGTTCCTAAATAGGATCTAACCTTTTCCCTCTGTTTCCAAGCAGGAAAAATGGAGGAGGGTGTGAACAATTTTGTCTTCCCAAAAGTGTTAAAGGGGGAGAAGCTGAAATGTAATGTATTTCCATTCAGCAAAGATAGCTTTTTAAGCATAAAATATGGATTTTTTTATTGCCCATATTTAAAGGATTGACAAAATGCTGATGTAAAATGAAAGCTCCCATCTCACACACTTTTAGTGCTACAAATCACTTCCTCACAAGCAGGATTCAGGGGTTTCTCTACCTAAGAACAGACCATTGGTGAGTTGAGTCACTCTTGACTGGCAGTTTTGTAGTCCTTTGAGGGTCCATTGAGACAGATGAGTCATCCTGCTCAGTCTTGTGCAATGGTCCCAGCATGAAGGCAGATCTTCACTGGGACGTGCTACCTCCCCATCACCCTAAGCGGTGACGGGTCCCTGGGGTCTAATGGCACTGTGGGAACCAGGCTGTGTTGTGACAGAGCTCACCGGTACCACAGATGGTGACTCTGCTCCCCTCTCCAATACCAAACTCTGAGCAGCGAGCAGCCCTTTCCCTTTTGCTGGCATGTCTATTAAGAAATACCTTTATTATAGGGCTTTCTTATAAAACTCAGTTACAGTTTGCCTCCCCCAAGCGGAAACCAAACGTTTATTACCCAGGGGCTCATGCGTCTTTGATACGAGGAGTAGTTTACATCAGCAAAGAAGTGGTGAGCCTGGTCCAAGCCAGCACCTGAGGAGCACTGCTGCTGGTTAATTTTGCATGTGCTCTGCTAAATTGAATATTTAATCTGAAAATTTTATAGGTTATACAAAATAATGTGCAGAATTTAATGGCAAATAACACAGTCAGAGAAGGCCTACTTTATAGTCATTTATTATTGGGTTGTTTTTGTTTGTTTTTTTTTTAAGATCTGTTGAGATTGTACTGGGACTCCTCTTGACCCTGTCTCCTTAAAGGGTAATGGTGACTACTCCTCCTTTGCCCAGCAACAGTATTGGAGGGTGGGAAGGTGAAACTATCCTTGAAGCGTGGTGCAGAATATCTGTTTGGTAGATAATTGCTGCATTTAGAGAGGGAAAAGAATTAATGGTATGGTGTCCTTCTGGCAAAAAAAAAAAAATTGCATGTATTAGAGAAACGGTGCTAATAGCTCAGAATGCCTCTGCAAATGCAGAATTTTGCATAATTACACAAATTTGTTGAGTGTAAAAGCCGTGTAAAAATAATTATTTCTGATGGCAGTAAACAAAGTGGCAAGTCTTTCAGTTCATAAAGAATTTGTTTATGCAAACTCTGGAGTTTACTGAACTCTGAAGACTTGCTCCCTTTTCTTTTAAGTGTTTTACTAGGTGATCTGGGACAAGATGATTTTTTTGCCTGTAGTTATCAGCTCACGTCTTCAGGAAGGATGGTTGGCTTTTGCCCGTGCCTCATATCATATGGCGAAAATCAGAGTGGCCTCCAGCCTAGGTTGAGGACATCGTAAGATGGCAGATTGGTTAGGAAGACAACTGCCTCCTTCCTCTCCAGTGAATTTTGCATGGTTTTACCACAGGTTGATAAACAGAAGAATTTTCCTTTCCATGTCACTACCACAGCAACTCCCAGATCCCTTTTCTCCTTGCCTCAGACATGCCAGTGTTGTATTTATAGCCATTTTTCTCCCATTATGATCTCCTTTTATTACTATTGGCTTCCGAATAACCCATGTGTGAGGCAAGGAAGAAAAGTATTTCTGTGTGTTGACTCTGTTCTGCTCTGATACCTACAAAGGGGAAGAATGGGGATCTCTTGAATCTTTCTGAGGGCAGTCTTAATTTTTTTCATTCCTGCTCATTGCTAAAAAGGAAATGCCCTTTCCATTTTGAGGACAAAGGAAAAGACAAGAGCTGGAGCTGAGTGATGTCAGCAAGCACTCTCATGTTGGTAGAAGGCCCAGGAGGGAACTTTTTAACCAGGAGGGTGGATGGACACCTGCTAGAACACATTTGAGAGCATGTAGCTTAATTCATTCAGCCTCAGAGATTGAGAAGAGGAGAAAAAAGGTCTTTCTTAATATGTTGACTGTTAGTTTCAACCACCTGGGAAAGCCATTTTTGTTACCGAAAGCTCTCTGTCATTCAAAGTACCCATTTGCTTTCAACATCTATTTTGAGTTAATGTATTAGAATAGCTGAGCTGCATTAAGTGTAGTAAAGCTACATTCCCACAGATGCTCTCAGAGAATAAAGAGGTGCAGTAACTCAGAGGAGGATACGTCAATTTACCCCAGGATGGTATTCACATCTAGACTTTGGACCTGTAGTAAGCCGAACCTTCGCAAGCAGGGAGGCCTTAGACTTGACTTGGTTGGCTTTGCAATATGGCCAGAACTCTAGCCAAACTATTCTATCCATAGTTTGATAGAATTTATTATAATTTTGTTTGGGATCTGATCTGTACGGAGTGTGGAAACGATTTCTAGTGAGAATTTCTTGCAGTTCCTTCTCTTATCCTGCTCTTGCTCCCCATAAAGATTGGAGCAAGCACTTGCAGGACCACATGAATGAAACAAGTTTATGGCTGCTTGCTGCATTTCACTGCTTTTATTGCTCCTGTGGAACTGTTCCTGAGAACTAAGTATCTTTCAAATAATAACTTGATTGACAATAAGTAGATGGGATATTACTCTCCTCAACATCTGCTACAGTTTCAGGCTATGTATAGCAATTGATAGGGGAAAACGTTCTCTTAGAATCATAGAATGGTTAGAGTTGGAAGGGACCTTCAAAGGTCATCTAGTCCAACCCCCCTGCAAGGAGCAGGGACATCCCTGACTAGATCAGGTTGCTCAGAGCCTCATCCAACCTGGCCTTAAATGTTTCCAGGGATGGGGCATCCACCACCTCCCTGGGCAACCTGTTCCAATGTTCTACAACTTGCATTGTGAAGATTTTTTTCCTAATATCCATCTAAATCTACCTCCCTCTGTTTTAAAACCATTACCCCTCGTCCTATCACACTCTTGCAGAAGGACACATCATCCCACTGTCTTTCTTTTGGTGAAGAGCAATCTCTCCTGGAGCAGATGGAGACTGATAGATGGCTGCAACTAAAAGCCACACTAGTTTTTTGGGACTTTGTTCTTCGCAGAGGTACTGCAGAGATGTGACACAGAAACTTCCCGCTCTCAGCTTCAGTCATGTTCCCTGTCAGCTCTGCCAGAATCACTTGTTTGCTCAGAAAATGAAGCAGTAATTAATTAGAATAAATTCAGCTTATTTTAAAAGCAGTGAAATAATAAAGTGAAGCTGAGATCCTTTTTTGAAAGACATATGGATGTCTTCCTATAAATTATAGGATTTGTGGTGACTCATAAATTCTTTATGGATTCTTCTTCAACAACTTTTTGCCTTTTAAATGTGAACTAGCTTTTGTTGGTTTATAACTAATTGGTTTAGTCATCTTGATGCTACAAAAGCTGATATATGAAAACTGCAGATATTCAGTACGGCAAAGACCTCTGCTTTCCCTGTCCATCCCCCTAAGGCTTAATGATTGCCTCAGAATTTATATCTTAGGTATGTATCCACATTAATTTTGACCATTGCAGATTACAGATTTGATTTTGCAGAGGGGTTGCATACAAGGCATCCACTGAGCACGTCCAAGATGCTCTCTAGGTTCAAAGCATGTGCAGTTTGCTCTAGCTGTCCTTTGCATGGAGCTCCTCTGGGTGACAACCTAAATTAGTTATCTGGTATCTGAATACTAGATACAACTCTGGCAGAAGCTGTGCACTGCTGACAGAGCTACCCAAAAAGCGGGGACCATGATCCTTTTGGCAAGACTCAGCCCACTGCTCAGGCCAGCTGTTAGCTTTTATGGCGAGTCCTGCTCCTGTACTCATTTCTTCCCTCTACTTCTAATCACGCCTCTGCATAAACTCATAGTATTTCTAATGTTTCTGCTTATAAGCAGTCTAAAACCATTGGTCTATTCTGAGATCTAGCTCAGGAACTGTGTCTGAGTAGCCAGACACAGCTCGTGGGGGTTTTGCAGAGAGAGTGAGCTCTACACAATTCATTATTAAAAACTCTCCGACTCCTTCTTTCACTACTGGGACTGCTCCTGACAATGAGTCTGCTCCTGCTTCCCCATCACTGAGTGCGTAGGGACCCGTGGAAGGTCCTTGAGGAGTTTGCTCCTTGCTGCGGGGTGCAGCAGGTCTGGGCGCAGCCCTGTGCCCAGGGCTCGCTGCGTCGTAGGGTGGGTGCGTTGCTGCTGGTACCCTTCAGGTGCATGGTAACTCTGCCTATTTTCCTTCCTCATCCTCTCCGCACCTGATTTTTTTGTCAGCCTGTTGTACATTACAACGATGTAAAGAGCACTCTACCTTCCTTATTTATGATAAAAGTGTTTCTAAGAATACCATGAAGAGATCCCCTTGGCCTTTCTTCCTGCCATATCAAATCCAGAAATCATACTTGGCTTTCCCCCTGTTTGTTTTGCTTTCTGCTATGAATTCGTTTGTCTTCTTCAGCACTCCTTCATAGGATTACATGTGGAGCGAGAGGAAATGATCAAAGGATTGAAACAATTAGTGTATGAAAGAACATTAAAATATGTATAAAATGCTTTGATTTAATGATGAGTAATGTGGAGATGGGTTTATAACAGTTTACATATTTATGAAAGATGTAAACATGAGGAAAACAAGAAAATATTTGTCATAACAAGTTGGAGTTTAATTTTACAGTTAAGGAAAGAAATTTTAAATGGAATAATGTATGCTGAATATAAAGCAAAGCTTCCTGCCTGTAATATCTCTTCAGCTATGGAATAGTTCCCAGGGGATGCAGCTAAATCCCTTTACCATTATATGAAAATTTTCAACTGACCTAGAGGAAACACTAAAATATTGATTTAGGAGAACAGTCTTGCATCAGCAAAGAGGCAGCCTGAATAATCTAATATTTAGAATTGTTTTCCATCACTAATTCCCAGGGTCCAATGGCCTTTGAATTTGGCAAGATTTGCAGAGGGTAAACAATCTCAGAGATGTAGTTTCTAGTTTTTGTGCTCTGCAGTGAGGATAAACAGCAATTGCTGCAATGAATTCCAGCCTTCATGAGGCTATGATGGTATTGCATCTAATTGCTTTGCAGACTATATTATATTTTAGCTTGATGCTGCTTAGGAAAGGAAAAAAAGTTTCTTATTTCCTTTTTGCACCAGCAGTGATTTAATGGAGAAGTGCTAATGTTGTTCCAGCAGAAATGGTGTCTGTGCAATGTAGCTGATACAGGTCTAGAGGAAACAATCAGACTACCTATAGCAAAATTTATTCCTCAGCCCTTCCACAATATTTAGAAATTTCATCGGACAACACAAGCAGTAATTAATTCTTGAGCACCCCACGGAGGCAGGCAAGCATCAGTATCCTCATTTTACAGGCTAGGCTCCTTGGAAAGACATTAAATCTCTCCCAGAGTTAGAGGCATGATGTGAACATCCACTGCTGTATGCACTGGAGTTACTCAGCACCTTTCAAAACCAGCTTGCTTGTGAGCGTCTGCAAATGGGCTTCGTCTCCTAGATCGGAAAACTGTACCTTTACCCACCAGCGCAAAGGAACGGATGGCAAAGTCTGAATTATAATGTAAAGTACTAGCTTTTTCCTCTACTCCAGTTTTTATGTCTGTCTATTTTTAAACAGGCATCCCCCATTCTAGTGATAGTAGTTTCTTCAAAGGTCTTTCAACAGCGTTTGCCTGTCTTGCAGCCCGGGTGAAGCTTTCCCTGATGGATGTGCACTGGGCAGACAAGGGAGATGGACCCAGCCTGCAGGTGCAGGGACCACGATGCGTCCCCAGGCTAGCAAGTCAAAGTGCTGCCATCCTCCATGGCCCCGCTGGTACCCGCACCAGTGCAGACCTCTTGCAGCTTCATTACACAGCTGGGAGCTGGCGTGGTGGCACCCGAAAGCTTAAGTGTTTCCCTCCCCAGAGGTCTGGTGCTGAGAATAGGCTGGAGTAGCATTTCACCTGATGGGCAGATGTGCCACAATAGAAGCAAAGAGATGTAATACCTGTGCAAGGCTTTTGGAAACTAATCACATTTTGTATTTTCAAAGGACATATACTATTCAAGATAATACACTAGTATGCAATTTGCTGTATAGACTCCAGACATGAGTTAGGAACCATGAGATTCAAAGGAAGAACTTTTTCCAAAGAAATGGTGCTCTTACTGAATTCAAATAATTTTACTTTGAATTTTAAATAGTCAGTAAAAAGTGATACAGAAATGATGTGGCAGGTTTATACATTACAGTCACACAGAATATATGAATGTGTGATTATGTGGATAGTACATGATAAAGAAAATAAATGTTAAAAAGAAAATAATTTCTTAAAATCAGACCACAAGGAGAGCAGTAAGAGGCATGTAACCTAATCAGGGAGAAAAGTCTTCCCTGACTTACCTCAGTTCAGAGGTATACGTTAAGATTCAGGAGAGGTTTCAGGCCATCTGCTAATGTGAAGCAGTTTCAGTGTCAAGGAACACCATCTTGGTACAAAACCAATCTGCCTTTCATTATCCTGTTAGCTTAATTTCTCTAAGGCAACTAAATATTGTATTATTAAATTATCTTAATACAAGCATGATAAACAAATATCCATACTGCTAATATGAAGTTATTTTACTCTCTGTAAGGTAATGAATATATTTATTCACTAATTTGGAACTAAGCTGGCTTTCTGAGTTCTGCCCATACAAAGCTCCAGGCCACTTCTTTTGAATCTCTTTACTTCTAATTTTTTTTTTCTGGGAATCTTTGTTTCCTGTTAGCATAACTAAACAGAACAGATGAAACCTATAGTTATTATTTGTCTGTGCTAAGCTCCTTCATGTATTGTTACATTATTTTGGATCTTTTATTACTGTTCTTTGTATTGTCTTTTGCTTAGTAGTACATATAGGACTGCAGAATGACTTAAGATTAAATGATAGGATTGCACTTAGCTCAGTCTTTCTGCCATTCTTCAGCATTACTTGGGATTTAGGTCAGTCATCTAAGGATTCATCTCCTAACTGGCAGATAAGTTTTCTTTGAATCACTATGTCTTACAGGTCTCTTCTTCCCACATCTCTGACGTGGTTCATGAGAGGCTCTTTCGTTTATAAGCTCCTGGCATGCTCAGATAACTTTCTTACATGGCTCAACACAGTATCACAGTCCATTATTTACTTACCAAGCGTAATCTATTAGCTGCAGTGGAGTGCAGCTGAAGCACCAGCCTGTCTGGGACTCAGCCGAACCCTGGCTGAGGGATGCTTTGTGCAAAAGAGCTTTTAGTAAATGTCAAAATCTCCTCATTTCTGAGCCTGGTGCCAAATTCCTCTTATCCTCACAAACTCAATACAGGGGAAAAGTAGAAAAAAAGACAAAGAAATTACATACCTAAAACCAAAATAGCATTTTGACATAGATATGGAGTTCTTGGTATCAAACGTGATTTGAAAGAGTTCAGAAGCACATTCCCCAAATCCTCATATAGTGTTTTATGTATATACATATATATACTTGTGTATACACACAGACATGCAGACTCGAAATACTCTAGTCACGTTACACATGGCTGCGGAGGTACATGTACAGGAGTCATTCGCAGGGAGGAGAGCTATAATGCTCCACCAAAAGATGTTTAGAGAGAACTTTGAACACTGTAGTGGTAAAGCCATTCCAGCAGTACAAACCTGGGGAAGATGAACCTTTCTTAACTTGAAATGAACTCTATGTAGGTTGAAAAACCTCTTTTCAACACTGCCAAATCTTTGAAGTGGAAATCTGCACATTGTGAGGTAATGACTGAAGTGTGAAAACCACCTGCCCGTGAGAAGCCTTTAAAGGATACCCACCTGCACTGATCGATGTGGCTGAATAATATGATCTATTGCTGTACCCTGGTCTCTCTTTGTATTGTGTATTTCCCCAGCCCCAATGTCAGTATATGGCTAATGCCATCGCAGTATGCAGTTGCCTATCAAATGCAATGTCACAAGACCACCTTGGCAATGTAAAGGGCCCTGGGACATAGAACTGGGGCAGCCAGCCATGCTGGTGAGCTGACGCAGAGTAAGAGGACAAAAAGCTTCATAACCCAGGGACACAAAGAGAAGTCTTGCAACGAGCAGAGATTGGATATCTGAGTGGTTTGGGTTTCATAAGCATGGCAGAATTAATAGGGAACTTAATTGTGAAGAGAAGTTGACCGTAATTAAGGATTTCCTCTGTTTTTCACTTAAAGAAGAGAAACTCTCTTGTTCTGGTTTTGCAAAACCCCTTCCAGTAGAGTTGAGTCCTTGCAATCCCTTCGGCTGAGGGACCAGCACCTTCCTGCTCCTGTCTCCACAGCCACAAGGCACTTGCAAGAGTCCCATTCCAAAGCATCTAGACTGTGCTTCAGACCTAAGACTACATTTCCCAGAGATGTGCATACCCTGCCTGGTCACTGGGGTTTGTCTCTTTGTTCTCCATCACAGTTGCAAGTGAGATTTCAGGAAAGTCTAATCAAGGGGAAAGGATGGTGGAAGTCTGTTCAGGTTATGTGATGCCTGAGCAGACAGTAAAATGACACTTGGGGGAAGGTACTATCTAGCATTTGTGGTAGATATACATTTTTTTCTACAGGGAAAAAATAACTTTTTTTTTTTTTTTTTTTACAGTACCCTCATACCTCAGCTGTTACCATAAAGCAACCGCTGTGTATATATAACATGGAAGGCACACTATGATGGCTGTTCAGAGAGTTTGACAATGTGATTGGTGAATGTCCCATAACTTGTGAATTGTGAATGTCCTATAAATATTTTAAAACTCCTGCTTCAGCTCCAGCCTCACTGAAATCCATATTGAGGCTTCATTTTTCTGACAGCTGCCTTCAGAGTTGCAGTTCTGTCTGGTCTTGCGGTTGCAAAACTTAATTGAGAAATATATGTCATTGCTAGTTTAAGCCTATTCTCAAAGTATTTGGTTTAAGCTTGTATTGCAGTCCTCACTGCTTTCTTGCATAATCTTGTAATCTCAGACCATTTTCCCAGACCAATGGGCTGTAGGTCCCTTTGGAGGTATATTTACAATATGGTCAGAGATTAGTTGCACCAAACATTTATTCTGAGTCTGTGGGGAGTGGCTACCTGGAGTTTGCAGCTATCGATGCAAAAAATGATGCCTCTTCTCCCCGCTTTTTTCTCTTGTGATATGCTATGTGCAGTGTCCGCCATGCCTCAGGACTAAGGCTCCATAAGAAGTGGGTCTCCTGGACACGGCATGATTGCAGAGCCAGGCCCAGTTCCCTCCTTAGTTGCAGATGCTTTGACCAGTATTTGCTTTACCTTGGAAACTGATTATTCCTCTTTTTTTTTTTTTTTTTTTTTTTTAAATGGATATTATAACATTTCCACACTGCACAGGCCCGCTGGGAAGAGAATACCCACTGAGGTGGGAGAAGTGTTCAGACACAGCAGTAAGTAGGATTGGATTTGCACATAGATCAATGGCAGTGAAACACCCTTGAATAATCTCTGCCTCAAAGCAAAATTTGACTTGCCTAATGATCGCATTTTGTCTTGTTGGGTGGCTGAAAGGTTATGATAATCTCAAGGGATTCTGTAGTTCCTCCACTGCATGGCTATGTGGAGTAGCACTGCTTTTTCTACACAAACACGAAGGAAATTGGAATTTCAGGGCTTGGTGGCTGGCGGAATTTCCATAACAGTTTGCAGGTACAAAAGGAATGCAACATCTGCCCTGCTATCATTTCAACGAGGGTCACTGACAAAGAGGTGTAAATTAACCCCAGCCTATGTGTAGCAAGGCAATAATAGCAGGACTAACAGAAAGACAGGAGGTGTAGCTTTTACAAAAACATATGCTGGGATTCAGCATAATTTTCTGGTTGGCTTACATATTATATTTTACCTACCAATAATCTATAAATACTCACTAGAAAGCTCCTAAATTTACCAAGGATTTAAAAATATATTTTATTATTAACCCATAGCCTGTAATATGTACATGACTTTTCCTTTTGCAGACCTAGAGTCTTCCTGAATCTTCCAAATCCTGCACTTTTCAAAAAAACAAAAAGCCTTGGCTGACTGTCTCACTGAAATATTTCAGAGAGTCACTCCAGTTGTGTCTTGTTTTCTGCACTCTATAATAAGTACCAAGCAATTACTCTGTGGTTATGCAATTTGTAAAATTGATCTGCTAACTAAATGTCTGATTCACTGACAAAGAAAAAGTAAAGGCAAGTGAAATGTCTTCTGTAAAGGTTAAGTGCATATTTTATTTGTAACAGAGGATTACAGATCTTCCCAGCAAAGTTTTGCGTGTCTGAGCAGCCTTGTAAAAATGAAATTTCTTTATATAAAAGCTGTAGTTCTGTGGTTAGTGAATTTTCTGAATCCTGACTGCTGTGGATGGTCTCTGGGGTAGATTCTTCAGTGCCTACCTACCTACATGGTTGTGTTCATCATCAATCACTTCATTCTTTATGGATGTTGACTCTCATCTGTCTTCACTACCGCCTTCCCCATTTCCACAGAAGTTCTGAAACCTTTAATACATTTGTTAAACTTGTGAAATTTTGTTGAGTAGCCACAAGTCCAGGAGTTAGCAGGGCAGACATACATACAGCATGGTCTCATCAGATTTGTTTCCTTAGAAAACAGGTTTAAAACATCAGATTAGAAATAAACATCTGGTGAGGAATTCTGTGAATGCTGTTTCCAGTGTTTTTGAGGACATGATGATGCTCTGCAGGGTCTCAACAGAGTCCACAGTCAGAAGCAAGAGTAAATGCCCCTCCCAAAAGACCACAGTAGGAAGAGGAGGTATAAATCTGTAATCTTCACAGTCAAAAGAAAATGTGCTCCATATCAGGTGAGAGTCAACTAAATAGAGATATGGTCCTGTTTTAAGAAGCTTTCAACCCGCAAGCCAACCTGTAAACCAATGACTCTAAATTAAGCAGCACACAACCTTTTCTAGAGTAAGATGAAATTATGTTTAAGCACCCTGCCAGTTATTGGGTGATTAAATGAGCCTTTGCTCATTACGCAGTGAAGAAACTTGCTCTCAGTCAAATGAGAAGCAATGAGAAATGCTTTAATTGTTCCTAAATTATTTTGCAGTAATTAGTCAGCTGCAATCCTAAAGAAGAGAATAAGTTGAGGATAATGGCAATATTTCCTGAAGAAATATTTGTACCCAACAGTGATTAGCTAAAGGCTTTGCAGTCCTGTATGTGTCTGGGAGGATGTGTGCCTATACCATAGTTTTTGCTGTATGCTGTCTGAGTACTTACCAGCTGAGCGTAAATGCCAAAATTCTGCCCCTTTTTGCATCTTGGGTCGTGCTTCACTCTTTCTCCAAGAGTTAATAACTATAGGAAGCATAAATAGGGGAACTTTGTATATATTTTTAGGCTGTGTGACCCCCATTGTAAGGTTAAATCATGTAACCACAGTTGTCCACCCCATTGCCCTCCATTTACAGTGATGTCTTGATATCTCTGTCATTAGTCAGTTGTTAACTGTTGCATAACAGCTCTTGTTTGAAGGTTTCTTGGCAAAATTTAAAACCCACACAATGCTATGAATTCTGGCTGCTGCGTCTTAGTCTGTCTCATGGTAATGCAGGGATGGGTTTTGGTGTGGAAGTGAAAACTACCTCTGAAATTGGATGTGTACAGTGAATTCTGTGACTGCATGAAACATTTTGTGCTTATGTATTTGCAGACTTGTACACAGTTTAATGTAATTTCATTAATGATAATGTATCAAAAATAGGTAAAGGCATGACTCAACAAATTGTTTAAAATCATAACTTCCTTGATAACTTTTGTGTTTCTAGGAGTGAAACATATAGTTTCTTCTGTAGTCATACAAAATCTTCCCCAAATCTTCCATGATAATCTAATAAATATGTGTTTAGTTTGTCTACTGCTAAATACCATGTGAGTAAAAAGTAATTATTTTTCAGGGTTTTTTTTGTTGTTGTTGTTTGTTTCGTTTGGTTTGGTTTTTCTGGGGGGGGGGATTTTTTTGCTTGTTTGTTTGTTTGTTTGTTTTCCTGAGTACAGTTACCAATAAAACAGGATCTATTCTGGACAGGTAATTGAACAGCTGGCACTAGTCCACTCAATGAGTACAAAAGGCACCACAGAAGGTAGCCCGGCAACTTTTCTTCTGTAGTTATAACTTGCACAGTGCCTCCTGTTTTTTCTCTCTGTCTAAATCAGGCAGCTGTGCGGCAATTACTGTCAGCATAAATCGAGCAAGCTTGCAAATTGTCTTCAAAGTCATCCAAGAAAGCAACTTTATCCTTCAAAGCAACTGAAATATTATGTTGATATTACATACAATTATTCCGATAATTTAAAAGCTTTCTTTTGGGACAAGTTAAGTGCACTTTATGTGTTTTATCTGGACGACTCCTAATGCATGGAAATGTGAATTATTCATAAGTTGCATTTTGGTTCTAGGAGTCTTTATATAGCTTTTGTTTGCTAATGCATTTGATAGGCTATTTTGTGCACTAACATATTATATAGATAATGCTGGCAATAAAATAAATGCTAAATTATACATTCTGTAGTTCTGCATTAAGAGCTAGTACAATGTGCTTCATCATTTTTCCTCTGCTGTACTTCACAAATCTAGAGATGCTAGCCTATCATCTAGCTCATCGAAAATACACTGCTGCTGAACTATGACTGTATATGTTGATGTAGAACTGGAGTTGTTGGCTAATTTGTTAAAGCAGTGAAAAGCTAAATATCTAAACTGGAAGCTTCAGTATAATACCCAGAGTCCATCTGGGACTTCTTACATTTGTAATATGAACAAACAGTACTTATCATCCAAACAAATTAATTGATGATAATCTTGAGTGCTTGTGTGTGAATGCTGACCTCTAGCTAAACTGATGACCTAACTCCTCTTCCACCAAAAATAAAAAAAAAAAAAAAAGAGGAGAGAGCAAACTCCTTAGTTTTTCACCCCAAAAGACACAGGATCTGAAGGGCTACAAACATTTATTTCTTCTTTTTGTATGACAAAAGGTCTCTTGTGAATGAAAACATTACCAAGGAAACATCCACGAAAGTCTTCCATTGCAAAATCTTTTCAGGGAACCTACTTAATTTGGTCAGTAGGGTGCCTTGAAGCTGCTAAATGGACCAGAGCTCCATTTTGCTGGTGTCTGTTATGAACACAAAAGTTGGTTCCTGCTGGGAAGAGCCAGCCCGTTGCTTTCCTGGCATATTGTTTGCAGTATGAGTGAAACAAAGTGATTTAGGGAGGACTCTGCAAACACAAAGAGCCCTACATGATGTAAGGTTGGCAGAATAGCTGGCTCCAACTACCTTCTACTAGATTCTCTGAGGTAGCAGCTCCCTCACATCTTTCCCCAGTCAAGCGTAGCTATGATAATATGATAATAATTAACAAGCAGCTTTAATACAATATGGAGTTTCAAGTGATTATCATCATTTAGTAACTGAATTAACAGTATTCACTCATACTCTGGGGCACTTTGCACTGTTGAATCTCCTCAGAGACATCAGCACCATGGCTGTTAGCCAGGGCTCAGCCCTTTGCTTTGGGCTCTTCATGTTGTCCTTGATAACAATTGCCGACAAGTTAGCATTGCTCACGGTCATTTTTCAAGAGCAGGATCTTCTTAATAGACTTCTGCAGTCTCTCAAAGTCTTTATTAAGATTTATATCTCCTCTCTACTGGCCATCTTGATGTTGGATTTCTTTCCAACTCTGGGTTTGCACTGCTAGATAGGGTGTATCTTTCCCCTCAAAGGTCAGCATTCAAAGGAACTGTTGAACGACTTAAACCCTGCTGCTGTCTCCCTGTACATTTGGCAGTGCTAACTCTGCTCCAGGTATATAAAGTGGACCCTTGTGGATTTGAACAGGTTGGGACCACAGCATCATTCATCTTAGTGAAAGTTCCTATTATCAAAATGTGGCTGCTGTGACAGATACGTATCCCTCAGGTACACTGAAGAGATTTTTCACTGAAAATGGATATTTTAGCAGAGACAGCAAAAGAAACAGTAACCGTAGGAGGCAAGTACCAGACACAAAAATACATGAATTAAAAACAGAGGCATGATGAGGAACCATCTTCTAAATTAGTGAGATTGCCTTTTATGTGAAATTTATAATTATGACTCTAGCCTAGTTTCTTGCACATTTCCATAGCTGTTTGGATCGTTAGGTCATGCTTTTCTGTACCATATCTAAAATACATTTCCTCATAACTACGTGAGCACCTCTAGTGCTAGCACTGTATGCTACCTTTACACCATTGTTGAGAGGGACTAGAGGAGATGGATGTTCTGTTGCATATGTAGTAGTTGAATCGCAGGGGGAAACAGTCACCATTTGCAGTTGTGCACAGGTTGTGTTCAGCTTGAGCCTGGCACCAAATCCATTTTCCAAGTCCAGTCTGATACCGTTTAGTGTCTGGTTTGCTAGTTCCTGTCAAAGATGTGTTCATCTATTAGGTTTGCATCTTGCTCTGGCAATGATCAATATGTAATGTTTCAGAAAAGGGACTAAAGGGAAAAAAAATCCAAACCATAATGTACTAAACCAGTTGTGCAACGCTATTACTTCATTCTCAATGCCCTGTAAGCATTTTTGTGAATTCTCCAGCCTAAGGTGAGTCTGGCCTCAGGTTGCATATATAAAAAATAATTACTGTTAATGAACATTTTTAGCATCTGGATTCAAACTAGCCTATCTTAATTAACTCAGAGCTGCTTTTCCTTAGTTTTTGAAAAAAATGAGCAGTCTGAAATACAACTAAAAGTCAAAGAGGATTTGTAGTGCACATTTTTCTAACTTCATGTAGACCGCCAGAATTCTTATTCCATTGGCACTGTTCAGATTCATTTATTAAACTTTTCCCATTCCTCTTGTGTGGATTCACATACCTCCCACTCTGGTATAAACCAAAATGATCCCATTAATAGTGTTATACCACTCTTAAGGATCCCTGGTTATCCTTACCTATGAATTAATCTTTTAAGTATTTGAAAAACAGTGCATATGTTAATGTTTCATGAGTTAGATTAACAATTATTACTTGAAAACAGTCTTCCATTGATTTTTTTAATTTACCTAATGGTTTCTCAGTGAAGTGCTGAAAATTTTCTCTTTCCTTGCTGTATTATCTTGCCTTTAGTTATGGATTTTTATTGTTTCTGATAACTTAACTTATAGTCATTTCAGCATATTCATTCAGGGGAGCTACACGTACCAGAAAAATATTGCAAGAGATGATTTCTACTTTTTCAAAAGTTATAAAAATGGTGTTTTATTTTGAGTTTGTTTTTTTTTTCCTTAAAGATTGTTTAATTTTTATCTTAGAATTTAAGAGCTTTTCTGAATTTCCAGGGGAGCCATTGGTTAAAAGTCATCAATGTGGTTATTAAACTCTCTTGAATTAAGAGCGTGGATGGATGAGCAACTTTGAAGGTGATCCAAATCTTCATAAACTTTGTCTATTAGGATATAAGCACTTATTAAAACCTATCATTATTCAACTAATCCTTGATATAATAGAAGTCTTGTTTCGCTTTTACTTAATCTTTATGCTTATTAGTCTACAAAATATTTCCAAGTGCAGTACAATATACTAATAAGGATTACTACTTAAACTCTAGCTTAGGAACCATGGAATTGGTAATTTCTCCATTACCTTGTGATTTGAGTGGTCTTTTCACACTGAGGAAGATTGAGGATGAAATACTCCCAAATTTGAATTCTCCATTCACATTTCTTGCAGTCTGATTCTACCCCATACTTTTTTTTCATGGGGAAGTAGTTATATGGCAAGAGCTACAGGTATGTATGTTGCACAGCTTTTTGGAGTTGAGAAGAGTGTGGAGATACCAAGCTTTAGAGAACCTATAGAAAATAATGTGGTTCAGGAGTAGAGGTACATAGAATATAACCACGGCATCAGTCCTAATGAAGATTTAATGTGTGTTGCTAAATGAAGAGGTCAGAGTAGTGTCTCATTGATAAGCTTTGCCACTTCTGTTCCCTTTTGGTCCCTCTAGAGCATGTTATAGCTCAGAATGTAACAACAGAAGAGGAGTAGGTAGCTCATTAGGCTTATTTTGGAGCATTAGGACTCTCAGCCTACCCAGTCCTGCTGCAAAGGCACAAGTTTGATAGAAAATTTAATTTACCCAGTCATACTCTGGTAGCTGCCATCTTCTCATGGAAATGACTGTGGACTGTGACTGTGTTCCTAATCACATAATAGGTTTCAAAAGTCATTTTTCATTGGACAGGATATGGAGTGGAGTGTTGGACACTTTGGAGATCTGGTTCAAATTTTGCTGGGCTTGATTCCTGATTAAATAGGCTACCAAAAGACACTTTACGGAATCAATTGCAACTGTTCATCCAGATTTAGAAGTAAAATTTTAGGTGGGTCAACTGTAGAGTGACAATAGAAGGACAGGTGATGGAGAGAGCTGTGCAGTTCTGAAAAGTCAGGATCAGTACGCAATGTGTGGTTAGGAAAGCAATTTCCTAGATATTCCTATTGCTCCAAGAAGTAAAGAAATCATATACCTGGCCCCTTGAATCTATCAAAGGCTACCGGTGTCTCTTTTTGTGTCCCACATACTTACCCACATTGAAATGAAGTGCATTTGGTTTTGTTTTGTTTTGTTTTTCCATTTGTTATTTTTTTTTCTTCTTTACTTTCCTTGCTGGGAAAACAATTTACAGAAGCCAAGAGTTGTGGATTTAAGCTCTTCAATTTATTTTAGGCATAATACAGCAGCCAGACTTTTCCAAAAGAGAAAATCTAATCTCTTCAGAAGTTCTTCCCGGTCAAGATCTAAATTGCAGAATTTCCCAAATATAATATACAATGATTTTTAAGGAGATTATGTAAATTTGTACAATTAGTTCTAGAGTCCTCTAATTTAATAAAAACATGGAGTAAATGTGGTCATCCTGAGGAGAAGAGAGATTATTAATGAGGCAATCATAAGATTTTATCTCCAAAAATAATTTGATTAGTTTTTATTTTAACAGGGTAATTAGAAAATATGATTCACATTTTACTGATTTCATTTCCTATAGTCCACATAAGGACATAAAAATTATTTTAAAAGTATCTATGTAGAATACTAATTTAGGTATATCTTCCTTTATTTCCTACTTTTGTGTTCATCATTACTCTTCATGTATTGCAGTGCTTTACAGCTGAGGATTGAGATATACACTTCCCACTAACATTAATGGGAATGGTACATCAAAATCCACTAGGTGGCTTTGAAAGTTTCAGATGTATTTTCAGTGTACTGTGGAAATACGGCTAAATTTATCCTTACACCACCCCTCAGAGACAGGTAAATATCCTTTAAGTGTATTTTATTGAAGATGAACTGTGAAGAACAGAAACGTGAGAGACATAATGGACCTAATTCTAGTGACTAAATCTGTCATTGGAGGCATAATCATGAGCCAAAACTATTAAGCATTCATCAGCAAAACTAGCCTGATATCATATTTGCCTAATACTATTGAAAAAGGTGAGTTAGAAAAAAATCTGCAGCACTCTAATTTCTTTTTTTGGTGTGCATTTTCTTATATTTTGAAGTGTAAAACACAATATATATTTATAATTGGCACTGTAATGCCTCATGGAGACATAGCTCTTCAGCTATTCCCTTCTCTTCCTCAGCAGAACTACATGATGCTGTATTGTTTTCTCTTTTGGACTCAAGAGCACCTCTGCTCATGGCCATCACAGAATAACTCACCTGGTTACTGTGGGGAGTCTGGGGCACCAACAGATAAAGTGCCCAATCCTCCATTAGTCAAATTGGCATTTTCTTATTACAGTAATTTTGTATTAAAATTAATATTTGTTGCAGAAAGGATAAACCAGTCAATAACATTTTCAATGTGTTGAAAAGGGTTTCTCATCAGAACAATGCTGACTAGCTGATTATTTGTCTATCAGACTTCTCTAGCTAGCCCAGATGTAGATTTTTTTCCCCCCATTGCCTTAAGTTATGTACAATTCCTCCGTGCTTTGTAACTGGTGTCCCTTCCATTCACAATTTGTAAGACATCATCTAGAATACTGTGTCCAGGTTTTGGATCTGCAGAAAAAGGAAGACATTGATAAACTGGAGTGAGTCCAGGTCAAGGGCTGAGGAAGGGGCTGTGTGAGGAGAAGCCAAGGGAGATGGCTTTGTCCAGCCTGAGGAAGAGCCAGACTTGACAGCTTCTGGACCTCTACAAGTGAAAGGATGACAGACCAGGGACACAGATTACAGCAGTTTAAGGGGTGTGGTTTAGCCCTGGTCACCACACAGTTTCTCACTCCCCCTCCCCAACAAGATGAGGCAGAGAACTGGGAAGAAAGGAAAACTTGTGGGTGAAGATGAAGACAGTTACTAGAAGAGCAAAGGAAAATGACAATAATAACAGAATATAAAGATACTAAAATATACAAAATGAACAATGCACAATTTCTCACCACTCAATGTCCCAATGACCCATTGTCCTAGTTCCAGCTAGGATGGAGTTAACTTTCACCTGAGCTGGGAGAGGAACTGGAGCTGGTGACCCCCTACAGCCAGAGCACCCAGCTAGGATAGTTTACTAATTAGCCAACAGCTGGGATAAATTTAACCAAATTAGCCAAAGGGCTGTTCCATCCCATGTGACATCATGCTTACTATATAAGTGAGGAGGGTGCTAAAAGGAGGTTTCTGCTATTTAGGAAAAAACTGAGCCTCAGGGTTTGCTGTGAGCTATTATACTGTAATTGTTTTGTTTTGTTTTTCTTCTGTTATTTTCTTAAGTTTTTTTCTTTATCTCAACCCATGAGCTTTGCCCTCTATTCTTTACCAATTCTGCTCCCTATCTCACTGTAGAGTGGGGGGAGCGAGCAAGAAGCTGCGTAGCTTGGTCCTGAGCAGGGCTAAACTGTGACACTGATACAGCTGATCCTGAGCAGCAATCCCAGGAGAAGACCTGGAAAAGCTATGCAGTGTCCTTGGTCTCATTAGAAACTACTCATAATGTCAGTGTGTTTATTCTTCATGTCTGAAATCCAAAATACATCAACCACCGAGAGGAAAATTAACTCCATCCCTGCTGAAACCAGGACAAGAAGGTAATGAATTGCTGTAGAATTTCATTTAAGTCATTGTGCAATATCTCTTCGTATAAGAAATAACAACAGTGTAAGGAGGCATCAATTAAAAGTGTTGGGAAAAGTGTTATGAAGCATGATGACAAGAAATTACAGGCTTTGGTAATATGTGATTGATGTCATACATTAAGAAATAATGATTACATTAAGCAAAGAGGGGTTAGGGTCGCCTTTCAGTAGTGTGGGATCCCCATTACTGGAGATGTTTCAGCACATCCTGGATGACCATCTTTCTTTCGTAGTTCTTTAGAAGGGCAGTTAGACAAAACAAGCTCTCCCAGGCTCTTACACACCTGTTTTCTATGTTTTTTTCAATAAAGCATAGGGTAAAACTTGAGGTTGGTGCCTTGGCTCAGCTGCAGTCTTCTTGTCTGACCTTGGGTATGTCAGTTAATTTGAGCTGTGTCTCAACTCTCCATCTCCAAAATGGAGATTATTATTAGTGTTTAGCATGAGAGGTGCAGTGAAGGTATAATCCATTAATGCTTTCAAAGTGCTGGCGTATTACATTAATGATAAAGATATAGAAATGTCCTGGCCCTGCAGAATTTATAATCTCAAAAGGTCAGACAAAGAATATGAGAGGAAACATCCATATCCTTGCTTTATGGATGAACAACAGAACCGCAAGGAGAAGTGTTTTGTCAAATGTGGTAAAGCAGGACTGAGACAAAACACCCAGATTTGTCATGTATTCTTTAAAGGCAAGATGGTGCTTCCTCTCTTAGCCTAAGTGATCGCTAGTGTTGTAAGTTATTTCCTTTCTTTAAGTTCCTCCATTGGTGTTTCTTCAAAGCAGTCATTTTTTTTCTGCCGGCTTCAGTAGGAGCAGTAAAACCTGCAGCCATTCATTTTGACTTTCTTTTCAGATTGCAGCAAGTGTTTCAAAATTAAGAGGAGTAACCCACTGGAGTAGTACATCCTCCCGTCTTCTGCCTAGCCACAACCTTGTTCACACTGACATCTTTCTCAAAGGGTGGCTTGCTTTGCACTGTGCAGATGTTGCTCTTAATAATCCATGTTACTAATTTTTTTATGGCTTCCTGCTGTTGCTTGGCATCCCTTTATGCTTTTTGACTTCAAGATCTTTGAACCAGAAATTCTATCAGTCAGTTTGATCCAATACTCACTCATGTTCAGAGTAGATGTCCTCCAGACTGCCATGAGTGTGGCATCACTACTGCTGTTTTTGCATAAGTAAAGATGATTTCTTGCAGCTCTGCTGGGTTTTGTAGAATTTATTGAGGCCTGAGACAAACCACATTAAATAACTTATTTATTTTAAAAAATTAATTCATCTGAGAAAACACATGGAAAGGCTGGAGAGCACTTCACCTTTGGGTGAGAGCTGTTTTCCCTACATTGAGTGAAGGCACGCACAACTGGTGACTCGCAAGATTATTGTCCTGTTGGAACAGCCTGTCATAGGCTGATGCATGATGTCACAGCAGGACACCATCTCCTAGCAGCTGCCTGGAGTTGCTGTCTTTACATTTAACCCTTCCAAATTTCCAGGCACACCAGGATGTGTTTGCACAGCAATTTAATCAATACTTCTCTTCCACTGTTCTTTGAAAAACACGGGGCAGGCCAGAGAGCTCCAGCAAACTGACTCGCCTAAATGAGATGGATCAATTGGCAATGCCGACATGATGGCATTAAACTTGTTCCCCTTCTTTCACCTTTCCATTTCTTCTCACTGTACTTTTTAGAGGTGGGATTGTTTCTGCTTTATCATGTTTTCACTGAAGTCTACCCTAAAACCTGCTTCTCTGCAAGGCTCTGGGTTCATGATATCTAAAAGGAATATTTTAAAAGGATTGAGTGGTTTAAATAAGGAGAGGGAAGATCCAGCAGCCATCTGAACTTTAAGACTTTCGGTTCCTTATAGACGGGTAAATAGATGATGCATCTCCATGATGCAGCAGCTCTTTTACTGCTCCTAGTTCCTACCACATGTAATAGGTGTGCAATGTGGCAGAGGGAAAGATATTTCCATGTGGAGATAAAAATTGATAAGATCTGCAAAGTCTTTCCCTACACTTTTCTAAAAAACAGGATATAGGTGGATTTTATGGAATTAATTCAATCTCAGTAAGCTAAGTAAAGGAAATAGTAGTGTAATTGATTTAGAGGTACACGAGAGTTAACAAGGCAAGAGAAGGTACTTATCAGTTGTGCAATGGTAAAGGGATGGCTCATGCCCAAGTTGTAGTGTTTAGTAAACTGACTTTTTTCTCAGATCATGGCAGAAAGAAGCTTGGGTCTTTGTTTAACTCTTTGTGTATGTCTGTGCGTTTATGTTCAAGAGCACTTACCTAAGTGAAAACATTTCATATTTTACCTTGGATCTAATTTTTGAATCATTTAGGCATTTGTTTAAACAGCATTAGGGAAGCTGTCTCAGTCTAGTTGCTGTTGGAAGTGTGGTGTTCATACCAGGTGGGTGTATGAACTGACAATGCTATCCCTGTGCTTTGGCCATAAGAGTTAGCATCCCTGTTGGCTGTCCCATCTGAAAACATACATGGCATTTAGACCATGTCTGTATCTAAAGCCAGTAGGAGCTGAGCAACTGGTACTTGCTGAGCACATGAAACTTGGAAAATTAATTTGAAATTTTAAAGTTAAGACTAAATGGGGTCCTCACCCCTCCTGGTGTTTCTGCGTTCCTAGATCGAGTTGTGAATGACTGAGAGGGGTGGCAAGTATGCAGCGTCAGAGTGCACACACTATGTGTCTTCCCAACGTAACCTCGCAAAGGTCCCACAATCAAAGGTCCTTCATTTATCTCTACTTACCAGCACCAACGTCCCTATTGCAAATCACTTTGGTAGTAGCTGTCATTAATTAATTTTTGTGAATCACCTCATTGCAACAGCACTGCTGCTGAGCGGCAGTGCTTTGTCGTGGTGCAATCTATGTTCATTAAAGGAAAAAGTTTCAGACTCTTCACAGGTTTGTGTAATATTGCAAATCTTTCACCATCTATTAGAGCTGAAGCTTGGAGCTTGAATGCTAATGGTACTGAGACTTAACACTGAGGTGATCTGACAAAGTTGCCTAAGGAGATTTCCATAAACCTTTTGTACAATGTCTCTATTTCCTTGCCAGTGAAAATTAACCTCTACTTGTACAAAGATGAAACTTCACCTAAGTCATTTAGAAATAGCAGGGGGAAAGAGAAAATCAATCCATAATGAACAGTATCACATTAAAAAAATCTAATTAGAAATGGCTTCTCTTTTATTGCACTGATAATGGTAAGCTTTGAGAATGACATCATTACAAAATCCAATAGCTTATAACAGTGAATTTTTTAAAAAGTGTTTAAACTACTGGATCAATAACTTCACAGACCACATAATTAAATTGTACAGACCTTCTCAATAAACACTAATGTTAGAAATTTTATACTCTATTTTAAAATAAAGTATATACTATCTTATGCTACATGTACTTCTGAAAGTTGTCCTGATATTTCTGAAGAGCAAGAATTTCTCTTTATACATCACACTGCTGACAAAGTCTTCTCTACTTAGTCTTACTTATTCGTCTTCAGCTGGAGTTAAGTGGAATAGCTTTCTGGGTCTATGGACTAACTTCTCCCTAAAAATGTTATTTGGATTTGCATAGGGTTTTTTTAAGACTGGGACTTAAAGAAATATAAGAAAATTTCAATATAACTTTCAATATTTTATTTTCAAATTGTTCTCTTAATTTCTTCAGAAAGAAACAAAACTAAGAACCCTTCTACCAACTGGAAACAGGAACTAACTGTAAAGTTTTATCTGAGGTTCTCTCTGTTCTGCAGTCTCAAAATCAGCTTCAGTTTTACAAAAGTAAAACGCCCACTAATGGGTTTTTATTCATCCACTGCATGATTTAATACTTGGGATAATACATCAAGGTTTGAATGCAGCTAAGATGCAATAACGTGTTGCATACCCATTATATCCAATGGTCTAAGGTGTAATTTACCAGTGGCAAAATTATTTTTTCTAAATGCGCACAGATAATCCACACTCACATATTGTGCCCACTGAGGGAGCAGCATATCTAATGTGTAATCTTTTTGTAATGAGACTATTACTCTGGTTTCTAGGTAGAGTTCCACCAGGCATAACTGTGGGCAGTTTTGTTCATACTCTCATTAAAAAACGTCTTAGTAAGATTAGCTGCTGTTTGGCAATTTACATGGCTAGATATAATTGTTTATAACAAGAGCAAGAGATAATTAATACGCTTTATACAGAAAGCTTCAGCCATGAAAATAAAGAGGAACAAGATAAAATCAGTTCTGTTTTCTTTTTAACCAGTCAAGTGTTTCAGGAGTTTCAGAAAGTGTAGGAAAAGGATTCAAGGTTACACAACAAAAGAATTTCTCTAGCATGGAACTTGCAGATAAGAAACAATGTGCCGCACATAATACTTCTGAGATTTGAATTAAAGCTGCCAGGGATATTGGCAGTGGAGATGAGCACTGTAATGCACTGTTCTGCAAAAGGAGTTCGTCACTGGTAACAGAATTTGAATTATGCTTTACTAGATTTCATGCATATGTCAGAAATAAGTAATTGCCAATTATCCTGCTCAAAAGAGCTGGTGGGATACAATCATTTCACTTAAGCATAAGTGCAGAGCGCTCTGGAAAAAGCTCTGCAGAGGGAAAGCTTCAAGAAGTAGTTGCTGATAAATTGAGATAACTTCAACTAAAGCAAAGGCTAATTTTAACTTCATCCTAGCATGCAGATGTTCAATAGTACTTAATAATCTGCAGAAATCCACCAACCAAAGCAATGGGTTAATTCCAGCAATGTGCTTGCTTAATAAGGCAGTATAAAGCAGGATGAATTTGGGTCTCTTAAACTGATCACCACATCCACTGGAGTCTGCTTTCCCTGAATGACCAGAAGAGAACTATTGAAAAATACAGTTCCTTATATAGTAGGCTTATTTTTTTTCCCTTTCTTTCTGCAAAGTTTATCGACTCCATACAGGAGCCAGAATATTTAATGGTTAGATCAGAGTTCAGAGCCACAGCTCAAAATTTCTATTCCAGGTTCTGGTGCTACTTCATTTTAGGCAGGTCATTTGTTAGCTTCCCCAGTAACAAAAATGGAAATAATTATATGGAGTTTATAGTGGTGCTATGAGACATACTTGTTGTTTTAGATTGCTTCGGGATCTTTGCAAGAAAGATGATAAAGAAATGTCAAGTGTTGAAGTACTGCAGTCTTTTCAATGTCTGAAAAGTTATGCCCAGAAAATGTGCACATGGTAAAAAAAAAAAAAAGGATAGAACAAAAAATGAGGTATCGTAATTGTATAGGTTTGCCTATAAATATACTCGCCTTATACAATCCGTGGTATGACTAAACTCCCTCTGGCATAGGTACAACTGAGTTTGGCTCCAAATGGCGAGCAATTCTAGGGTTTGCAGATTTTTGGTTTTCTATGTTTGTATGATAAATGTATTACACTAGAAAGAGGTTTTGTAAATAGATTTTTGTAAGTTGGGCTTGATTGCAGTTAGAAATATTGAGAATTTCCTAAAAATGTATCGTCTTAATGCCTACGCATAAACTCTCAAGACCTGAGGATTGCAGAGGCGGCCCGCAGCAATTGTGCACAGGACATCCACAGAATTCCTCAGGAGCAAAGGCAACAGCCAGATAGTCTCCTGCATTAGCAGAGAGTCCTCTCAGCTGCATTGCATGGGGGAAACTGTCATCTAAACCTACTCAACCACAGCCTGCTGTGGGGATGATATAATTCAATTATATGTAATTAAATAATGTAACTAGCATGCTTGTGTAGATGACAGGGCAGATCTGCCCCAAGTCATCCTCTTTGACAACTCAGAATCTTTTCCTCCCTGAGTGAAGAAAGACAGCTGTCAGCAGGTTATGCTGGTGCCTCCAGGCTCACCAGGTGTTGCAGTGGGATCCTCTGGAAACCTGTCAAGTTCCTGTATTCTCTGAGATCAGCTCAGCACAGAGCATTTTGGGGACTGGAATTGGAGGGCTAAAAGCACTGAGAGGTGCTCATACAGGTTAAGTATCTTTGAGTCTCAGTTGAGTGTTTGATCTCAGTAGTTCCCTCGGTCTAGGCTTGGGTTCCTGAAATGAGGGACTGAAATTGCTAAAAGCAGCACAGCAAGTGGTTAGATTCACCCATGGAGTTAAATGGGCCTTAGATTACCACTTAAATTAACCTATGAGTTTTGGCCTGACCCTTTCAAACTGTCAGGTTTATCTGACCTGACAGATCTGGCCACCAGAACCCAAGGGAGCACATGGTTGGTTTGCTCAGAAATTTAGGAGATAAGCTATATGAGGCAGTTGTCTCTTTATTAACTTTGTAGCTTGTCTAAATCCTAAATTTGGAGAAGAATTGAGGGGGAAAGAGACTGGTAGATTTAGATGTCTCTGAAACTCTGGCAAGATCTGAGATAGTTGCTGTGATTTCACTGTCCACTTTAGGGTTTTATAGTGTAGCACATGGCTTATGGTCTGCAGGGCGATCGGGTGCCTGACCCTGCCACTGGGGTCACGTCGTTTCCTCTACCAGGTCCAAACCCATGTCAGCTAAAGTAGCCTTTTAAGAGTAAATCAGGTAAAATATATATTTTTTAGGGGTTTTAATTATTTTTTTATTTTTACTGTAGGTAAATAATGTGCATGTAACCTGTCAGTCAGCTTGCCTAGATTCAGCTGTGGAGTGAAAATCCAGCCATGTTTGCAGAAGTGCCTTCCATGGGGCAACAGCAGCTGCAGTTTAATGTTTGACTGGAGAGAAAAGTAGGTTAGAAGGTTTTGGTCCCCCCTGGAGCTTCCTCCCTGGCTGAGTGGATAATAGCTCTCTAGGAAAGCACTCCAGTGCTCTGGTGTTTTCATTCCTCCTTCCCTGCAAAACCTGCTTGCTGCTCTTCTATGAGCAAGTCGGGAGGGCAAACCTCCGTGATTAGCAGCTGATGCTGCATGGAGGAGCTTGAGAAGATTTGATTCACATTTGAGGTATGGGGTACCTTTGAAACAACTTGTCTGTAATCTTCATTTGACATCCTTCAGTACTACAAAGCGGCTAACATGCTGCAGGAAGGACTCTGTTTTGCTGTGAATCTGGTCTGTAACGATGACGTGTTCTGCACGGGTTTGATACGTGTTTGCAGTGGGGTAAAAACACAAGAATGGTGCCTTAAAAGCAGTGACGTCAGTCTGTAAGGAATTTAACTCTCTGAGGTTGAAATGCCAGAAAAATTCCTGTCTGGATATATATTTGACCTAGTCACTCCAGGTTCTCTTTATAGTTATAAGGGAGAAAATGGCACTTTAAGAGTGATTTCTGACCTGGGTTCCCTCAGGCTTCCCATGGTATATATTGGAAGATAGCTGTTGGCTGGAAAGCCACTGATGGGAGAGCTCAGATGTGGCTATCTTCCTTCAGTCAGGTGAAACCCATGCCTAGGAGCTGGAGCAGTCCTCTCGTTTTAGGACTCATTGCCATCATCCCGCAATGGGCCAAGAATAAATGCACATCTAATATTATTCTTTCTTTCCTAAAGTGAGACAGAATTCTATTCCACTCCATCCCTGGGTTATTACCAGAATATCATCCTGAGGACAGTCTATTTGGAAGGTCTTCTTGGAAATCCGCTGTTATTCTTCAGCTCTTTTTTATTTTTATGTTTGTTCTGAGAAAGAGTAACGCGCTTAGTGGCTTGACCCTGGTTTCCCTTTCTCATCTTATTTGGCTCACTTGCTCTGGCAAATACTATGGTGGTTTGTGGGTTTGGCCATATCTGCCCGTTCTTTATAATAAGCACTGAATTGCTTTTTCCCATCCTTTTCTCTATCATTTGATGTCTTCTCTGCCCTTCCCTGTTACTGAGGAAAGACTGAGTAGAGTGTATCTCTTAGCCCTCTCTCACCCTCTAGCATCCTTATTAATAAACAGACATTGCTTTGGCCACCACCTACCACTTCGAAGCTGTGATCCAAATGGTTTAATACTAAAATACACTTTTACCTTAGTCCCTCACCTTCATTTCTTCTACACTCTTGGAGTGATACCAACCAGCCTGAGTGATTTATTGCATTTTAATTTATTGAACTGTTCTTTCACCTCTTTTTCTCAATACATCCGCCTTTGTGAGTGCCTCAGCTTCATTACCTGTAAAATGTCACCTTGGGATGGATCTTTCCCCTTCACCTTCTGAAGTGAAAGAGAAATGAAAAGAAATCTATTTAATTTCTCTGCTTTTGGAATGAATCATTTACCTTCTCATTTTCTTTGGTTGCCAATTTTGCACCGAAGTGGTGCTGATAGCGAACTTTCCTGTGGGCTTCCTGCTGCTGGTGAGCCAGGAACTGGGTTATTCCTCACCTTCACAGTCTTTGTTAATTCATCTTCACCTCTTCACCAGCCCCTCTCTAGTAGGAGGCTTGCAGTAGACCCAGACAATAAAAGTGTACGATGTGTGAGTGACTATTACTTGCCTCTCTTTGACTGAATGTTTTTCTGGCCTGATTTCATGCATCCTGCTGGTTAATTGTATTTGGGGAAAGGAGAGGAGGTCTCTAATAGTTTTGCTTTGTTGATTTGGTGGACTTTCATAGATTCTTACAAGTTGGGCATTGTTAAACTGCACACAGATTTTCTTTTTTTTCTTTTTTTTTTTTTTTTTTTTTCCAAGGATT
>WHYT01017395.1:851452-864825 GCA_009806455.1 Tetrax tetrax | reverse complement strand
AAAAAAAAAAAAAAAAAAAAGCCTTTAGAAAGTCTTTAGTAAGTTGATACAGTTTCTTCTTCCCTGAAGTTATTGATTTCAGGAGCAGAATTTTGAGACCTCCCATCCTATAATATGGCACTTACGCATGGCCAGGTAACAAGCCAAGGTCAAACAGCCTCAAGTATCTGTATTTTAGATGTACAGGTTTTGTGAAATGTGTAAGGGTCTAAATGTGACAGATTTGCCTGTCTGAATAAGATAACATTTTTTTTCCCTTTGTTTAGATTTTTATGTTTATTCCTGGGCTTTGGTTTTTTATGGTAAGTTTTGTAATTAGGCTGTTAGCTTCATTTATGATTAGCCTTCTTCAGTTTCTCCTGCATTATCTTTTTCTACACATTTCTATCTAATTTAAAATACATCTTAATTTGCTTTTAATTTGTGTAGAGCATTGAAACTGTATGGTAAATATACTATGACAAAAGTTAAGTTAATTGCATTACTTTTATTTGGTAAGAGGAGACAAATGGGATAGATAAAAATTATTCAAACTCGGCAAAAAAAACCCCCAACCTAGTAGTAATTAAAACTAATTACGCCCAGAAACCAGCGAAAATGCCAGGACTTAATAAAATTTAATGGGGAAAGAAAATGTAATGGACTACATAAGCTAGGCCTGGCAAAAGTAACTTCTGTGATAGACCCTGGTTTTGAGATGTTTTTCTATGTGCTCATTTATATTTAGGTCACTGAAAATTTTCAGTAGAAGAAAAACGCTCAGAATAGCGAACAGCTTTTTTGAAAAACAGTCTTAAGATTTAAGGAATATCTATTTTTACACATCTTTTATTTTGACTAGTCTAAGATATAGAAATAATTTTAAAATTAAGAACAGGCTCCTACTGGTTGATATAGATCCATTCCTTTCTTTGTTGCAGTGAATAGCCTGGGTCTTTGATTTTGGAAAAACGTGTGTTTAGTGACACATTGTAACCAAGCATTTTAAGGGCGCACCGTCTCTAATGGTTATGAGATTTCAGTGTGGCAATGAGCCCCTACAGAGACTTGAAGGGCTGAGTCTAAGTACTGGCTAGCCATGACCTTCTGTTAGAGGTTAGATTATTTCACTATGCATTTTGATCATAATGTTTCAGTGTATGTTCTGTTCATTTGATCCTTTTATTATGTAGCGCTATGTGTTATTTCATATTCTTGGTACTTCAGTAACATCATGTATGTCTCCCATATCCTTGAAGTCCCAGGGGAGCGTATTTTCCCCCTAGAAAATCATCAACTAGCAGCTTACCTCTGTCAAAATCTGGAGGAAATGGTGGACTTATTTTAAACAAGCACGTCGGATAACAATATACAGACTCCCTTGTGAAAGAATCATAAGGAAACCAGCTGACGTAAGAAAATGAAGACAGCCAAGAGCAATGTTTAAGCAAACTCTTAGTAAAGTAGGTGGAACAGTTACTCACAGCCTCTTAGAACAGATGGCAACAGCAGCAAAACACAGAATGGAAAGAGACTCGCTTCTTCCCTCTGCGTTATCGTTGTGGTAAGAAGGATAAAAGGTAATGTAATATGTGTGTGCCTGTGCTTGCATTATATCAGAAGTCACAATAACAGTTGAACTGCAGCAGTTTTTGCTTTTAGCCAAAGGATCGGGGAAATATACGGTATATTAAAAACACAGTTCACCACTGGCAAAAAGATGTAAAACTTTATTGGCCAAAAGGGAAATGCCTCTTTGTGGACTGCATTAAGAATTCTGGAGCTGTTCTGGTTTGGTTTAGTAAGAAGCATGCCCCAAACTGGTTTTGATTTGAGTGTTTTCTTGTGTTTGTTTGGGTAGGACTTTCTGCCTAAGTATACTTACTGATTTTCATGATCGTAGCAATGATGGTTTCAAAGAAAACAGGCCAAGAAAAAATTAAAATAACAGATTGGAATTAAAAAAAAAAAAAACAAACCTCCACAATGGAGGTAGCAGCACAAACTGAAAGTGTTAAAGGCTGTGGTTTAATTCTAACACTTAAGGACAGAAAAAAATAAGGTCAGGTTAATTCTGATAAATGAATGCCAAATTTGCATTATTTGTGGGTTTGTTCAGCAAACTAAGCTAATTGTTTCATTTTTTTATAAATCAAATATTTTTGGAAATATATTTTGAAGTATTATAATCATGGAGCATAACAAAAGCAAGCAGTGCCTTAAGCAAGTTCTTGCTCACGTGTCAGAACTCTATATGAACTGCTTTCATAAGAAGTCATCTAAGACCCTGACCATATTGTTAATGGTATCAGTTATTTCTCTACTTCAGAGTCAGTTTTGATAATTACTTTTTTTTAAATATAAATCCATTTGATTTTTTTTTTTTTTTTTTTTTAACAAGGGTGGAAACTCAGGGTTCACATTCAGTGCAACGGACATTTTAATTTTTCTTGACTATGCACTATGACTAGCTATATTCTGCAACTTTATTTTATAGTTTTGTTTCAGATTTGTAAGGCTTGCCAGTGATTCATATTCATACACTAGTTTATTGCTGAAAAAGAATTAATGAATGACAGAAAGATACGAAGAAATGGGCATTCATCCAGTCCCAATATATAAATTACCTTCTGAAAACACAAGAAGACTTGCATGCCTTTCTGGCCCACAGAAACACAATCCGTGATAGGGAACAGACGTGAAAGAGAAACAAGCACTTGGCAGAGTACATTTACCTTTTTTAAACTTTTTATTGTACTTACTTCACATACAGGACTGATTACCAGTCATATGAGGAAATTCAGCCCTTTGCAAATATTCAATGAAAAATACAAAGCCCATCTGTGAACAGAGCATGGAGGCAACATGTATGGTAGTGAAAGAGTGGTTGAAAGATTGGATATGTGGAAAAAGAGAAAATGAAATAATATAATTCATTTTTGAAGAATAGGAAATTTACTGGCATGTGATAAAAAATTCAGTGGAAATAAACTAGAATTAATTATATTCCAAGAATTGAACATTAAATCCATAACTGGCACAGCAACTCAACTGGGGAATATTTTACTGAAAAAGTTGCATGGAAGAGGCACTCCAGTCACGTAATCACTTGTGAGTCAAGCAGGAGTCACCACTAACAGTACTGGTCAGTGGATTTGGTATTAAATACATATTAGAATGAGAAAACCAGCACCGTAACATAGGATTAGTTATATTAGTAATAAGATGGATGTATTCTCCAGTGCAGCATAATCGGATACTTCAGCCACCTTTTGTAAGATTCCCTTGATTAACATGTGATACCAATTACCTCCTGGTCTAACCCTCCCTGTTGTCTTCTCTGTTAAAAGCCCTTCCAAATTTCCTTCCTTTTAAACTAGTGGTTTTCATCCTTTGAAGCAGTTTTTGCAGTAGAGATCAAGGCAACTTTCAAGTTAGTCACAAGTAAGATATGGAGGCTCCTGCACCATCCCTGGATTCTGTCTTTTTCTTGCTTCCCACGTGTTGCAGGCTGATACTCCAGCTCCATACAGCCTCCCCGCGTTCCCCAGGTCGTGCTGGCTGCTGCTCCTCCCCCTTCTCTAGTGGGCAGTGGGAGAAAGTAAGGCGTGAGTATGGCAATAGCATAGTCGTCTGAGTGAGTTCCTTGAATGCGGTCCTCTGAATCTGCCACAGCCTTCATTGTTGGGAGTTTTTGTCCACCTCCTTGTATGACTTTAGTTCCCACTTGCTTTTTGTCACTCTCGCTCCCATGGTATGTTCACAGGGCAACTGAATCCTCAGCCCGTATCTTTCCTTATCGCATCCCTTGGAAATCATCCCTCGCTTTGGTGTCCTCCTGTGTTCCCAGCATTGTCCCTTCTCCCAGTAGGTCTCCTGGCCATCAACCACAGCCAACTTGGTAACATAGGCCTTTCCTCACTTTTTTTTACGACTCATTGTCATCAGGAGCCTGAGAGGTGAGGGAGGTGGTGTAAAGGGCCCACAACACAGGGGAAAGTGAAGCAGCAGTCATTCTCAGGACATGAGGACAAACATTAAAACCTCATGTTTGAGTATGTTTATGCATATAGTTCAAAAGGGCAGTGATGCTCCCAAATTAAATCAGCAGATTTTAGTTCCTGGGAAAACCGTTCCTCACACCGCATAGAAACCTTACAGAAGAACACCTGTATGAATTGCGCTGGGAACCCCAAGAGCTGCATGAAGCATTATATGTTAAGTTTGCATGCTATGCTATGTATATCTGTTGTAAAGATATGAATGCTGTTAAACTTTCAGTTTAGCACCAGAGGATGACCTAAACAAATACTGAATTGAGAGTAATATTTTTTTTTATTTCATATCTTTTTGAAGAATTAACTATTGTTTTTTTATAATCTGCAAAGACCTGTAGGAGTGAAAACGCAAAGCACAGCATCCAACCCATTAACATGCTAATTCATTTAGGGTGAATTTAGAAAGTAGTTTCACCTATTATAGTATTTGCATCTTCACCCTGCTCTGTTACAGAACCTGTTAAGCAGGCTGTGTCCCTGGCGTAGTTAACAACCCTGGAGGGAGCACCAACCTTACAGATGATGGGATGTCCTGTCATGAACAGTGTGGGAGTAGCGTAGATCATAGGCAGGATGGCAGGCACTGCGATCCTCATTCTGCTCATGAAATGCAGTGCTTGATAATTGATCATAAATTAGCAAGGAAGATTTAAACATTAGATGAAGGCTGGAGAGAGGCATGCGAGTGCTGTGTTCTGCATGTGCACTCCGTGGGAGAATGTCTGTTGCACTGGGTGGCTTGGGAGCACGGCGTGCCATGCCGCTCTACAGAGCTTTGTGGCTAAAAGCAGTTGTGCTGGTTTGGTCAAGCAGCTTAGAGCAGGAGCGTGTGCCTTGGGTTGTGCCGGATTACGGTAGCTTGTGCTGCGTTCCCATGGGTTGGTGAAGGTGCCTGCCTGTAACTGTACGCTGTCTTTATGGAATCTGAGAGTTGGTGTGGTTCCTGCTTTGCTGTACTTTAACAAAAACTATCAGAAGAGAAATGTTTGTTTGCTCTGAGTTCTCTTCAGTTCTGCACAGCAACTCAAAATTAGTAGCTTTAATTGTTCTGGAGAATGGATGTTTTGATTAGAAAGCAGAGGAAAATTTTACATTTTATTTTCAGAATTAAGTGTCACAAAGAACAATACATTTGTAACTGATCTCTTAAACTTTAGCTATTCTGTGACTTCAAATAATTTTATTGTGTTTTCAGTCTTTATGCTAGTGTGCTCTTTCACCGTGATTGCTCACGTCCCAGAGAGCTGAGTCCAGAATATTTTGAGAGGAACGATAGAAAATAATGAGCAACTAAAAAGAACAGGTTAGCAAGCCTGACAGATTCACATGTATGCCTTTGGAAGTAACTGGTGCTTTTTTCAATAAACTCAGGGTAAGATGTAAAGTAAAAAAAGGGGCTTCCATGCTTCCCTATCACAAGTCATGAGAGAAATGAGCTCAGCAGAAAAACGTGGTGTTTCAGGAGAGTGTCTGATATGTCTCAAAAGGTACACGAAGATAGAAGAACCTGCAAGAATACCTCTGTCTTTGGGTAAACTTGTTACAAGGTAAATGGCATTCTGATACTTAGTGTCAAATAAAGTTTCCAAAAATACTACAGAAGGTACTGATACATAAATTGCATTTCTAACTTTTGAAGAGACATAAATGTTGAATGGGACAGGAACTGGTACTTTGTTGCAAATTTCTGGATAATGTGATTGCCTTTTTGTGAAAACCTGACAAACTCATAGCACTACCTGGAAATAAAAGAATGTGAGCAGCCATAACAGCCGAGCTAAAAGAAACCACACTACTTCCAGATAAATTTAAAGAGCTATTCCTACTCTTCAAAGGCTTTCTGGTATAAAAGCTTCCAACAGAAGAGCATATGTGGAATAACAAAGCTTAGTAAAAACCAACTAACTAATAAAGAAGGTGAGTTGTTATTACAACAATTCTATAGCAGAACAGTAACAACTTTGGCATGAGCTAACCATGAGACACACTACAAGAAAGTGGATTTTCTATAGCAGTTATGTAAGAACACAGTGTATCACTACATTGTTCTTTGCAGAATTAGTTTTAAAAGAATGTAAGGTATGATTACTGTGTAACAGCTAATGGATTTGTTGCAAAAATAGATACATTAGCTTCTTCCATACTTAGGTCTGTCAGTAAGCAGTACTATGAAACATACAATGCCTTTTCTTAAGGTCCTTTGCTTCATAGTTTGCAAGGAATGTAGGCATATTCTAGAACTGCATCAACGAAGAACACTTACGTTAAATGCATAGTAGATTTCAAAAAGAAATGTATAAAATAATGAGGGCTACTGCTTACTTATTCTTTGGGTTAAAAATACCTAGGGGTGTGTATGTATATATATATATATATCAAACCAAGTTACTTTTAACACACCGTGTAGATGAAAAACTTTTTTGTAGAACATAAAAATGAATTCATTAAGTATTAAAGCACGTATATTTGAAGCCATTCAAAATCTTGTTTTTCTTCCTCACAGGTGACAGCTAGGAATCCTAAATCTAAAAAAAAAAATACTGTGAATCAGGATTCAGCTTTCTGAGGTGCTCAGAAAAGGAGAGATGCTTTTGGAAGCCATGCTGGAGTGAAGATGACCCAGGCTGAGATTCCCAAGTTCTAATACACATGTATCCTAGCAAAGTGCTGCCTAAATAACTCCTGAGTAGTCAAACACATTGTCTTGGCCAGTACTGAAAGCTGTTGCTACTGCAACTTCTGCTACCTCTACCAACGGTGGCTGCAGTCATAGTGAGCAAGATGCATTTGAGTAACACCGATCTGGATGTTTTTACTTCACCTAAACACTGAGGTAATGTGTTCTTACTCTTCTTTAAGGAAATCCAGGAGGCCACTAAGGAGCATGAAGAACCTACAGAGGTAAATGAGAGCAATATTAAATAGTGGAAAGAGAAGATAAGCATTGTTAGTTGGGTAAAAATAGAACAGGAGACCATAACCTAAACATAAAAGCATGTTTAATATGTTGCATTTGGTACTTTATTTACCTGTTCTCCTAATATAGCAAGAAAAAAAAATGCTAAGCAGAAACACTATTACTGAAATGAGTGATGGAGGACAGCTGCGTGATATCTCGGAAAGAAACATTCAAGACCCAGAAATACCAAAATGTTAAAAGATCTGAAGGGATAACAAAAGTTTTTTTTTTTTTTAATGCATTTCTGATCTTCTTTGCTTAATATGAATATCTAATGAAAGTAGAAAAGTGCATGAAGTAGCTAGCAGTGATCACTTTTAAACAATGCTTGTCTGATATTCCAAGCTGTTGAATTACATAGCTCCTATAGAAATAAATAGGAACTGCTGCTGCCGAGCTCTGTTACAAATTAGGTCGCCTGAGAAATTGTTGGATAGCTGATCCGAAACAAGTAATTGTTAGGGAGTTGTAAGTTCAGATAATGCTCACATTTAAGACTAAGTAGGTGGCCGAGTCTTGTGTATATTTTACCTGTTCAGCTGTACAACCATCTTTCTCTTTTAAAAAATGTTTTAGTTCAAGTGTACATCTGATTTTTGTAATAACGTTCTTAAACACTTCTGATTTTTTTTTTTTTCTCAAAAGCTTAAGAATTGTCATGAATGCTTTGTTTCAGATTACCTGACATAGGTAATCTGAAACAAAGCATTGGAGCAGATGGAACTTTTAGTAAACAGATTGCGTCTTTAAGTCAGCCAGAAAAGAATATTCACAAATACAATATTACTGTATAAACTTCTTCTAAACTGCTTTGTAATTGTCAGAAGCACACTGTAACATATATCCCAGTTTGGTGGGCTATAAAACACTAAATTTTAGGGCATCTAGTACAAAATCAAGGCCATAATCGTCTAGTGATGCAAAGCACTGAGCCAGTGTAAACTCAAGATGCCAGTGCAAATTTGCTGAAAGAAGTTGTTCAGTAATTTGTTGGGTAGGTAACTTTGAAATGTCTGACTATCTGTGGTTCTGCTATTGTGTGTCTGACTGGACCCTTCATAGTTAGCCTAGATTTTCCTTCTTTTTATCTTCCCCACTTTCATGCTCAGATATAATGTTCATTGATGTCCTCACATGTGCCTACCCAGCCTTCTGTCATTTGGATGTTCATCGGACCTTCATTCAACGCGTCTTGTTGATCTTTGCCTCAGGCCTCCAGTTATCCAAATATTCCAAAACTTGTGGCCTCCTCCTCTTTTTCCCTTTGACCTCAGCATAAGTTGTGCGGCTGCACTGGCTACATCTTAATGACATGCTCTGCCTCAGTGACTGTAAGTAGAGGCTGTACTGTTTGTCTCTCTCAGGTCTTCCCTGAAACTTTCCTTTTCTTGGATTACCACAAGAACCACACAACTCAGTTTTAAGAAAGGAAATGCAAATGCCACATCCTGACCTAGTCATCATCAATTCCAGTCAAAACTGGTGTTAAAATGAAGCTATGCAGGAAAGCTTGCCTTTTCTATTTCCCCCCAGTAATTACTAATCATACGTCAAAGTAGCGGTAATGCATTGGAGGTGATTGAATTTTAGCACAAAAGAGCAAAGTACTATCTCTTTAGACATTTCCCAGAATAGTGGGCATCTCTGTTGGCTACATCAGTCATCACTTTCCCCCACAGATTCAACATGCCCACTGTATGCCCATTGTATAGTAACAAGTCCTTCACCTTCCTGTTGTCCCAGGAATGAATAGACATGACTTTCCCCTGTTAGGAAGCAGTCTTGATACTCGCTCTGGATCCATCATGGATTTCTGTCTGGAAGACTGGAGAAACACAATGGTAATGGGGACCTTCAATGAGCAAGAGGAGTCTTGCTGGGTAAAAATGAATCACCGCTCACATTTTCTTGCCCACAGTCTTGAGTGAACTGCTAGGAACAAAACTACATGTCTGAGCCAAAAAGGTATTCCTCTTTGGAAAGAGAGAGCTCCTTTTTAGAAGAGCTAGGATAGAGAAACAGGAAGAAATGGGATATGTGGCTAACACACAGAAAAGCTACTCTGGTGAGGAAAGCCTGGTGTGTTTCACTATGTTTGTCACCCTGACCTCAAGGGAGACGGACTTTCAGAGGCACAGGTACCTTGTGGTACCTTGCTGGCTGTTTGCATTCTCCACAATAATTAACAGTGCCATAACTCAGTTGGTGATTCCCAGCCTCCAAATGATTGCAGCAATCTGCCTCTCAGCTCAGTATAACTGCTGATGGCCATTTCTATGCCATGTATGTTCAGCACAGATGCTCAGAAAAATTGCCTTCTCTATTCTGTGTTTCTTTCTGTTGTCTTTGCCCCCTGAGCATTTGCAGCAATTCCCATTGCCACCAACTCTTAAAAAAACCTGAGGTGTTAATAGCATGGATGTTAATTTTATTCCTACTGAGAATTCCTCCCAGCAGAGACAGCTCAACCTCCTTTACTTATCTCTGCATGTACCTTCTCTTTGCTGTATGTGGTCGCTGCACAAGAAAGCTTCCTCCTAGACAAGGGATACAAATGTATTTTAATTTCTATGACCAGCTCCTGCCTTAGCAACAACTCTGTTTATGCTGCTCAGTGGAAGTGTGTCATGGTTTAAGACTGAATTGACAGTAAGGAGACTAGATGGACTTGGACATACAGTCACGGATAAATATTTAATGTTAACAAGTGACACGAGTTCCCCATTCTAGGGGAAGAGATAGTGCAGTCCAGGAGAGAGGCCAAGCAAGTCAGCGTGATGTTTTTTAACAAAAACTGCCTCTCATGCAGTGGGGAGATGATGCGGTCCAGAAGAAAGTCAGGTGGGTCAGTACAGTGGTCCCAGCCATGTGGTGGGCAGTTCAGGCATGGACACGGCTGAGCCTGGGACTTCTGCTGGACCTCCTCCCCAGCAACACCCCATCAGCAGCACTCAAAGCCTGCCCCGCTGGAAAGTTCTCCGCACCTCAGCAGTGGCACGACCATTAACAGGTTGGTTACAGGGGACTAATTGGAGGGTAAACAGGGTTTAACAAGTCCAAATCCTATGCAAACTGTCACAAAGCGGCATGTTGTTCTTGGAGCATTAGGGTGGAAATGACCAGGTGTTTTTCAAGAGACTGGTTGCGGAACAGTCTGACCCGGGGAACAGCTACTGACAAAGATGCCAAGGATGTATCAGGCAGATGGGTAAGTCCTGGGGACAGCTCAGATGAGGGTGTCAGGCAGTGCATTGACCCTGTTCACCCACAGAAAACCACCACTGTGTGCTCTTGCTAGTTCAGCGAAGTTGTTTGAAATACAGTTGTGTAAATACACATCACCTGGATAAATTTATATTGTTAGATGATCTACCAATGGGTAGAATTTTCTTAAATGCCTTGGCCTGAAATTCATTGAGAATCAAGGCAGCACAAGTATGTTGATAACTGTCATATTGTACTACCACAATCTTACTCAATGATTTGATCAGTTATTTTGCTATTATATTAATGAATTATGCTGAAATATTTAAGTGTGGTAGAATATGGAAATTGCTTTCTTGCAAATGTAAATATTTGATGTTGAAATATGTAATGTTTGTTTATACCTAATTACAACTATATACAATGTGGAATGTATAGTGCGATGGGTGTCAACTTAGTTTCATAAATATTTTACATCAAAATTGCAAATTACATTTTCCTGTGTAGTTTGTAGATATCTAAGAGCTGTGATCACTCATTTAGGTAAGTGGTTGAATCTGTGTAGGTTCTCAGAGTACATAAATGTACAAAGCCTCACAAATAGGCAATTTTTATGCCCTTTTATGTCTGATTCCAGAAAATCCACAGAAAAAGAGAAGGTTTTATTAAACAGCAAATAAACTAGAATGGAAGCAGCCAATAACTTAAAATAGATGGGAAGTTTGTACATACTAAGTATAGAAATATTTAAAGACTATACATACAGCTGTCTTACTGCTAAAATAGTTAAAGTAATGTTACAAAAAATATTTCACTTACTAAAAACAATTAAATACTGAAACCAGTAGTGAAACTGGTTTAAGTAGACAATTGTTTTGAAAATCTGTATAGTACTTCTGTTTGGATTATGATCTCCAACTGTGAGAACAAGCAAGTCTCCAATGAATTGTAATAGGAATTTTGTGTATATCACCCCAAGGGGATTATTAAATTAAGATGTCAGACAATAAGGGTAAAATATTTGACATAAACTGATAGTATGTGATTGGGGCAGGTGGCATCCAGTGAAGAAATCTCACTCCTATCAAAATGTTATGGTGCTTAAATCAGATTAGTGCTTAAATCTAATTCTATGTTTGTTTTAGCAGGAATCAGTTGCAACGTGATGAGCAGTCTAGTTTCACTTCTTCACCTCTGAACTCCACAGAGGCAGCTGCCTGCAGTCTCATAAGAACTTTGTCACACAATCCTACATGGCTAGGAATGCAACCACTCAATATACACATACAAGTATTAAGGATAAAACCAATATAAACAGTAAGCCAGTAACATGCAGTGCAGATAGCATAGTATATGACAAGAATTAAATGAAAAGCAACTTGGACAAAGTAATTTCAAAGACTACTAAAGAAAATGCTTGGAGGAACGTCAGCCTTTCCTCCTGTGCTTACTCCAGCATGACACATAGAATGAACATGTCTGACCATGCACACCCAAAGATCAACAACTGGCAAGAAGAAAGAAACTCCCTCTGTCTTTCTCTAATGTATATAGAATTGGCTGTCATCAAGCTAGATCACTATCTACTACTTGGCTTAAAATAAATGAGTGCAAAAGGTGTACTTCCCACACTAAGAACAGCCTATTTACTAAACTGCTAACGAGAACATAGTACAGTAATGTTTGTGACTTGTTCTCTTTCTGCCGTATGCATTAATGTTTCTTTACCAATGCAAAAAGCTTTGAACAGATGCACTCATGCTGTTTCCTCTGGTCTTCCCCACACTCACTGTGGCAGCCGTGGTTCACTGTGTGTGATTCATTTTAATAGGTCCTACCTATAAATTTGAGAGCTGGAAAAAACCACCCATTCTAATCAGCAGACTCCAAACTCTGAAGCACTAGGCAGAGCCCTGCAAGCGTTACACTTTCTTATCTTGCCCAAAGTAGAAGTAAACACAGCCTATGGCTTAGAGGTACATGCGTCTGCAGTGAAACTGGAACAGATAACTTACTGTCCCTTCTAGGCAGATGCCATTATTTTCTGTAATCCCTGTGCAGCACTTAGATATTAGTTTAATAGGTTCCTTAGAAACTGGTAGAGTAAAATTATGCTAAATAAGCAATATTTACTAGAAATTCCTCTGATCCTTCCCTTGAGGCATAATTGAACATTACAATTGAGTCCTCAAAGGTGGCTGCTCCATTTCCAATCCCTTTACTTCTCAGGAAAAGCATTTTGCAAAAGGAAAAACCTTTAAATTATTACTATTCTGCTGAAATTATTCTCTTCAGATACCAATTTGTCTACTAACTGATGTAGTGCTCTTACTAATCCCTCCTTTTGTGACTTTACATTGGGAATCATTCAAGGAGTGGAACAGGCTGGACTAGGTAGGTATTTTGCATTTCACACAGCAAAATGAAAATTACTAATTGGGAAGCTGCATGTTGTGAATGACGTTTTTTAAGCTTGTCAAAAAAAAAAAATCTGTTACCGTGATATTTACGGTCATATATATTTTACTTTTGGTTGGAAGTATCTTGAACTGTAAATATTTTTTTGTGCTTATACCTAAAAGGCCATGAATTTTAGGCTTTGTATGCACACTGTGCATAGCAAGTAGATGCTGAGTTGTACCCCAGGGGTTTTTTTTGTTGGTTTTTTTTTTTTTTCTTCCCAAATATTTTAGAACAGGTACAGAACAGGGTCCTTTATGATGTGACCCTATACTAAGGCAGGGTCTGTCACTGACGGAAAGAAGACTTAGCGCGGTGATGCTCGAAGGCACTCGTAGCAGCAGCAGAAGGAAGTTCTGTGAGAGCTCCGCGATGAAGGACCCCTCGGGCTGGTCACCGTGGCCCAGAAGAGGGCAGTGGGTTATCGGCGCTCTCCTGCCTGGAGCACCGGGACTTTAATCCCCTTCCACCCGCCGCAGGGCCGGAGCTGACCACCGCACCCTCCAGCGCCTGCCCTGTCTCCCTCACCGCCTCTCCTCCACCCGCAGCCACCTCGCAGATTGGGAAACGGGGACAGCCCTCGGCGCCCCCCTCCCGACACGTTTTCTCTGGGGGGGGTAGCGAGGCCTCTCCTTCCCCGCGGGCGAGGAGAGGGGAGGCCGGCCCAGCGAGGACGCGGTCCCTGTCCCGCAGAGCCCCGGCCGGTCGGCGAT
>WHYT01017395.1:820219-851432 GCA_009806455.1 Tetrax tetrax | reverse complement strand
GGGCGGCTGTTGTTTGCCGCCGGGAGGCAAAGGGCCCGGCAGTCCCTTTAAACTAGCGAGAGCCGCAGGCCCGGCTGGGCCCGCCCGCCCGCTGCCTCCCGGCCTCGAGTTTGAGCGCGGGCGGCGGAAAGGCGCTTTTGTGCGGGCGGCCGTGCGCGCGCCCGCGCGGGGCCCCTTGGCTGCCCGCCCTTCCTCGGCCCTTCTCCGCCGGGCGCTTGCCCTCCTTCGCGGGGCTGCCGGCGGCCTTCCGTGTCCTCACCCCGTCCCGGAGGATTATTTTCCTTCGCCTTCGGCTGCCCTTCCCCAGCATGAACTAGAAGCCGGGCCGAAGGGGGTGGGGGGAAGCTCTCGGTGTCGGGGTGCCTCTGTGTGTGAGGGCGGGCGAGGGGCTGCCTGAGGGGCCGGGGCGAAGCGCGAAGGGCGGGCGCCGCGCCGTGCTGCGCCGTGCTGTGCTGTGCTGCGAGCCTCGGCGCCGGCCCTCTCGATTGCTTCTTTGCGCCTTCGCTTCGGCTGAGGAGAAACGGGCAGAAAATGGCAAAGTCTGGAGGAGGAGGCGGCGGCGGCGGTGGCGGCGGCGGCAGTGGGGGACTGACTTGGGTGGTAAGTTGTGGGGTTGCGTTTTGTTATTTGCGGTTTTAGGTTTAGTTTTGGGTTGGTGGTTTTTTTTTTTTTAATTTATTTTTGCATCCCGTGTGTGTGTGTGTGGAAAGAGCGCGGATCGGGTTTTAAACGAGGAGGAAACTGGCGTGAAAGGGGAAGCGCTGTACAGCTGCTCGGTGAGGGGATCCGGGACGCAGGGAGAAGGAGAAGACAGCCTGAGCTTGGGCTTGGGGTGGGAGCTTGCAGCTGTGAGGGGCTCCTCAGGGTGCTCGGGACTCGGGGGTAGGCAGGGAGGGGGGGAGGAAATGAAGGTTAGTCTATGAGCAAACAGAGAGGAAAGAGCCTCCCGCCTTGAGGGGAGCGGATGGGTCAAGTAGGGCTGTGTTGAAGACACTGTCCTCCAAAATGAGATGTGGGTTATCTGTCGTCCCGTAAAAGTCGCAGTTGCTGTCTCTTGATGCTAGAGTGAAGTCTTTGTGTGCTACCAAAGGGGCTATGCGTTGACCCCAGCTTCTTTCCCAGCTGTCTGAAAACACAATACCTGAAGTTCCTAAGTTTTGGAAGTGGGTGACGAGGAGGCTTTCAGAGATGTTCAGGGGACCGGCCCTGTGTGCTTTCTGATGTATCTTGGAGTTAAACTTCCACATCTTCCAAAAGTTGTAACTCTGTTACAGGGCCAAGAAGGTGTGGGGTTTTTTTTGTTGTTGTTGGTTTCTTTTTTTCCCTCCTCTGCTTTTCATGGATTGGTCAGAAGTAGTAAGATTTGAGAGGGTACAGGTGATAACTGACTCTAGAACTGGTGAATCATTTTGAGCCTTTTTAAAGTCCTTGGAGAGTATTGTCCCTGACTGTCAGTGCAGAGGGATACTCTCTTCGTCTGTAATAGTGGATACTCCTTGGTTTCAGTAACACCTGAGGAAGGTGGAGCGAAGATGACCTGAAGGGGCCTGGTTCAGCCAATCAGTAACTTCCCCGCCTTTCTCTTGCTTAGTGTAGCATTCAAACTTCTTCAAAGTTTAAGCAGAAGACAGTATATCTTGATAGATAGATGGTGAGTTAGCCGCATCTTTAATCAGATGCATATGCTTTACAGAGTTAGAAAGTTTTAAGAAGTCTTGTTAAAGAGAATAACAGCAAACTCATTCTTCTGTTGTGTCTTTCTATGTCTTTGAGCTGTTTGAAAAGAATATGAATATCATTATTGGGGTGAACAACTCCTCTGTATTCTGATGGCTTATTTCTGTGGCTCTAGTTACTGCATTTTATGTTGATAATTCTCTTTTTAATTTTAAAAACTGGCAGCGTGGAAAAGTATATTAAAAAAGAGCAAGTTTCTGGGTGTGCCACTTGAAATTAGGCAGTGTAGGTATGGGAACAGCCTCAGTAGAGTAGCTAAAATTATTCTCCTTTCCTTCCTGCAATACTGTGTCATCTTTATCAACTACGGTCTTTGGATAGCTCTTCAGAGTGAAGATTTTTACAGGCTAGGTTGGACCAAGTGATTAAAAGTTTTACAGCTCATATAGAAAACTGCAGAATGAAGTGTGAAAATCACTGAGTAGGCATTTCTAATGAAACATGTTCTTAACTATAATGGGGATGAAAGTATGGTGAGTCAAGAGTTTCCTACAACTGGAAGTAAGCAAACTTTTCCTTGTCTAGAAGCAGTAAAAATTAAAGTGTTTTTGTAATCTCAGAGTGGTAGTAGGGAAATAATTACTGTGTAAGCTTTTTTTTTCAGAAAACAGTAAGATGTTTCTTTCTCTTGTGTGCATTTTAAATGCTGAAGATAGGACTTTGAAGCCAGTTCCTAAAGCCAAACCTGTTCCATGTCAGCTGTAGAACACAAGCATACAAAAGACCAATATTGTTGTGGCACTGACATACATGTAGCAGCGGCAAGTGATTGGTTTAGTGTGCTAGGCCAAAATAAAAAAAAAGTTGCTTCAGGTGATGGTTCATGAGTAGACATTGGCTGGCCTTGAGGATGAGAGGTACAGAGCAAGAGACTGTAATAGTTTCATCCGTCTGGTTTTAATCTACTGGATATGCAACTATTCACTGTTTGATTGTAAGTTGTTTTGAAACTACCTTGATTTTCTTAGACTTTTTATTAGTGTGTTGAAACCACTAGGATGAGTACTTTGAGTAAGGTATTTTGTATTGTTAGTGGTTTCTTTTTAAGACCATGAGTTAAACAGTTGAAGGTTAACAGAAGTAAGTCAAGTCCTAAAGATGAAGAAACATTTGGAACTTAGTGGGATGTTAATTTATGTTTCAAACTAGCAAATCCCATGTGCCTGGTGCTCACATTTGAGTAAAGAGTTGTATGTATAACTTTAGCTTTGGTTGTGATTTAAACAGCATGCTCGTTCACTGGTTCAGCTAACTAGGAAAGAATACAAGCATCAGGTGATACTCACTTTTACTTTTAAAAGTAAATGGATTAAATGTTGATAGAAACAAGCAGGAAGTCATCTGTGTTTTCAGCTACCTGTAACAGAACTTTAAGAAATGTAACTAGCAATGGTTAGCTGGTAAGTAGGCACAATTACCAGTCATGGGGATGCATGGGAGTATATTAATTAAAAATGTTTATTGGGAAAATAATTTAGCATGTATAACTGAAAAAAAAATGAAGATAACCTCTGATTTATCCAATGTATTAGTCATTTTTTGAGGAGTATGTTTTCTTGTCTGGTTATTGTTTTTTTTTTGTTTTTTGTTTTTTTTTTTAATCAACTTGCAGCTCCTCACTGTAATAGTTGGTAGAAGGTGGAGTCTTGACCAACAGATTTATGTTAGTTATTCTTCGTGGATGATTTCCAAGGGTTACCCAAAAAGGTGTTAAGTTGTATTAAGAGTTAGTTACAAAAGTATGGATTTGTATCTAGAGGGTTTTTCACTGGTGAAATATAATGGCATTTTCTAATGCTAGAAAAACTTACTTTGAACAAAAGAAGTAATTCTTATCTTTAACCTTTCTGTATATTTAGGGACTACAGAAAATGAACTGTCATAATAGTACAGTAATAGTATTTAAAAAAAATAAATCTGCCTTGTGTAGTGAAAGTGGAGTCATTGCAAGTAACACTGTCAAGTGTGTCGGTTCTGATACAATGGTCATGGCTGTAGAGCCATTCAAGAGTATTTAAAAAAAGCAATACTTTGTCAGTTACTTCTGTCAGTGTTTTCAAGGCTTTCTCCTCAACCCTAGGAATCTCCTACCCCTGAATCTTCTAGCCCTCTCTTGTTGCCTTTCTAGACTCAGGTTAAAGCTCAGAATTATCTTTCTGTTCTTTCCGTTTCTTTATCTGGATCAGGCCTTCTGTTTCTTTGCTGGCTGAAGCTAGGCCTAGAACACAGTTGTCATATAAGTAACAGTTGTTACATATACTGTTAGTTCCTGTCTTATCTTTCCTCTGCTATATTGTGGTATCTGCAAGGGGGGAATGTCTTATGTGCTTTTTATAAGCATCTATCTTTTCTTTTGCTATTATATTGACCAGAGAACTCGGGGTTTTGTGCACCTTGGGCCCTCCCCTCCTCTTTTTAATGTTGTACAATGGAAGGTGAGTCAGACCTGAAATAGATGACCCAGTGGGTTACTAGATATTTTTATTAAACATAATGCACTTTGTAGGATTTGAAGCTATGTAGTGTATCAACAGTTGAGGGGAAGCAGCATCCCCTCTTGCTCTTGTTGATCTTCTTGATCCTGGTGCCCTTAAGGAAGCAGTGTTGCAAAGAGATGTGATGACTTTCCTGAATGTTCTAGCACTAGAGGGAAATAAATGTTTGTGGCTCAATTTATAAGTCAGATGCAATAGTTCTGAAGAGGGATTCATTACATGTTATGGCTTACCTGGTAAAAGAAAGTTGTTAACTCTGATCTTCTGTCCTCCATGCCACCGTTCAGTGAAATACTTTTGTTGTTCTCTTACTAGTCCAATCTTCTCCTTGTTAGAGACCTAAATAATGCAGGGTCAAAGAGGTGATAGAGGTGATATCAGGTAGAGGCTTGGTGATGAAACAAGATCAGGGCTACTTCTTTGTGCAACTGAGCCAGTCTTGCAGCTTAATGTCATGCGTCTTCACCTTGTCTACTCTGAGCTGGGAGGAAAACTTGTTCTAGTGTAGGTGAAAGAATGCTGAATGCATAGCAGTGGGGAATCAAATTGTAATGAATTCTAGGAGGAAATTTATATCTGGAGGAGACTGATTTAAAAAAAAAAATACAGGGGGGATTACTTTAGTTGTTTGATGGGGAAGGTGTACATTCAAGTACGTGTCCTCTGTTAATGTTCTGTCTCTCTAGATTTGTATATAGAATCATAGAATGGTTAGGGTTGGAAGGGACCCTCAAAGGTCATCTAGTCCAACCCCCCTGCAAGAAGCAGGGACATCTTCGACTATATCAGGTTGCTCAGAGCCTCATCCAACCTGGCCTTGAATGTTTCCAGGGATGGGGCATCCACCACCTCTCTGGGCAACCTGTTCCAGTGTTCTACAACCCTCATTGTAAAAAAATTTTTCCTAATATATGATCTAAATCTACCTTCCTCTATTTTGAAACCATTACCCCTCGTCCTATCACAACAGACCCTACTGAACAGCCTCTCCCCGTCTTTCCTGTAGGCCCCCTTGAGGTACTGGAAGACCGCTATAAGGTCTCCCCGGAGCCTCCTCTTCTCCAGGCTGAACAGCCCCAACTCTCTCGGCGTGTCCTCATAGGAAAGGTGCTCCAGCCCTCTTATAATTTTCATGGCTCTCCTCTGGACCCTCTCCAACTGGTCCATGTCCTTATGTTGGGGGCTCCAGAACTGGGCGCAGTATTCCTACTCTGGTGAGACCCCACCTGAGTAAAGGGGGAGAATCACCTCCCTCGACCTGGTGGCCACGCTCCTCTTGATGCAGCCTAAGATGCAGTTGGCCTTCTGGGCCGCAAGGGCATGTTGCCAGCTCATGTGGAGCTTCTCATCCACCATCACTCCCAAGTCCTTCTCCTCAGGGCTGCTCTCAATCCATTCTTCACCTAGTCTGGATTTGTGCCTGGGATTGCCACGACCCAGATGCAGGACCTTGCACTTGGCCTGGTTGAACTTCATGAGGTTGGCACGGGCCCACCTCTCCAGCCTGTCCAGGTCCCTCTGGATGGCATCCCTCTCTTCCAGTGTGTCGACGGCACCACGCGGCTTGGTGTCATCAGTGAACTTGCTGAGGGTGCACTCTATCCCACTGTCCATATCGCCGACAAAGATGTTGAACAGGGCTGGGCCCAACATGGACCTCTGAGGGACGCCACTCATCACTGGTCTCAACCTGAGTGTTGAACCGTTAACCACCACTCTCTGAGTGCGGCCATCCAGCCAATTCCTTATCCACCGAGTGGTCCATCCATCAAAGCCATGCCTCTCTAGTTTAGAGAGAAGGATGTCATGCGGGACAGTGTCAAAAGCTTTGCACGAGTCTAGGTAGATGATATCCGTTGCTCATCCCTTGTCCGCGGATGCTGTCACCCTGTCGTAGAAGGCCATCAAATTGGTCAGGCACAATCTGCCCTTGGTGAAACCACGTTGGCTGTCACCAAACACTTCCTTGCTCTCCATGTGCCTTAGCATGGTTTCCAGGAGAATCTGCTCCATGACCTTGCCAGGTGCAGAGGTGAGGCTGACTGGCCTGTAGTTGCCTGGGTGCTCCTTGTTCTCCTTTTTAAAAATGGTGGTTATGTTACCCCTCTTCCTGTCATGTATACTTTCCAGTATGTATACGTTTAATTTCTAAGCCACCCATGCCGTATTAAAGGTTAAATAAGGGATTTATTTGTACAGATAAAGTAACCTTTCCAAATAAGAGTGTATACATAGTTGAAGGTAGGTGGTTTAAGTTTGAAAAAAATTATTTAAATCTAGTATTTTATTTTCATAGGCTTTATTTTCCAGAAGTAGATTTTTACTTTGCATGGTAAGTGTCTTGTGTGCCTATGTACAAAAGCAATCTCCCAATGCATGTTTACATATGATTTATAGCTGATGGATATGAATGATTCCATCCCTGGGAGTGGGTTTTATGTATCTATTATTACATAAAGAGAACATGGAACTGAAAACTGGTACAGAAAACTTAATTTTTTCTCACTTAACATACTACATTTTTGCAAGTCACTCACAAAGAAAACATTATTCTGCACTATGTAGGTGCTTTGATAGTTTCCAAAAGCAGATTGAGCAAAAATATGTAGTTCTAAATGTGTGAAGTTCTAACTGTGTGAAGAAACCTGTTTTGAAAATTTTATACTTGGAGACCTGGTGGTGTCCTCTCAAGTACATGTAGTGAAACCCAGATATTTTGGAAGAATGTGTTTAATGCTAATATCATAACTTTAAGGTGAATATTAAGTCAAGGAGTGTAAAATATTTTTACAGAATTTTGAAAATAAACACTATAATTTAAAATATAATTGAAGTTCTAGCAACCAATGAAGGCGTCAAGATTAAACATACAAAATGTTTTTTGTTTTTATAAACATTGGAGAAAAGTGTTCCTCAGAAGCAAAGTCATGGACCAGTTCTTGGTCATAGTAATTTTTGTTCAAAAAATGTTTCCTTGAAATTTTTTCAGGTAGTTCAGTAATGAGTACTCAGAAGGTTGATGTGAAAGCAGGAAAGTTTTCCCCCCTCCCTGATAAAAGAGGATCAGATCTGCTATTAAAACTTCAGTGTGATTGCAAATACTTGTACTTTTATGAATTGAGTCCTTTTAAGTTATGTTTTGAAGTGCATGATGTTAAACCTTTTCTGTATCAGCTCATCTAGTTTCATTTAATAAAGCTATTTTAAAATGTTGTCTGCATCTTAATGTATTGTAATTTACATATAAATATGGTTTACCACTGAAAGTAAATTAAAGTACTACTTTTATTTTTTTATTTTATTAAAATGATAAATCTGTGTGTTTGTTACACTGTATGCATTTAAGCAGTTCTGTTTTTTTCTTTTCACAATTAGATGAAAAGGTCATTAGCAAAGTTGTTGTAAAGACTGGTTGAGTGTTAGAACATGTTTGAAAGGTTCAGATCAAAAACATCAGATCTATATTTTCCTTTGTACATAATTAAAAAAAGCTACCTTAAAGGGGGAAGAAAAAGTGCAAGAGAGGATTAAATTGCTTAACCTACTGTGTGTTTTTCCTGATTTGTGAGGTAGAGTTGCAATTGGCGTATTAAGCAGTCCTCCTTTCATGGAAGCTGTGTGTCTTCAAGAGGTACTGATTTCTTTTTTTTTTTTGTGAATGACTGGGCCTGATTAGACTGAGGATTCCCATTCCTTATTTCAGACAATGAACAGTTGCAAATAGAATAGGTTTATGAAAAATTGGACAAATGTCTGCCTTAGTGAGGTGCCAAAAACTCACACACCAACTTTCTCAATCTGTGAAGGAACCTTCAAGGAGAAAACAAGGAACAATATTTTCTCATCATGACAGAATCGCAGGAGCTATAAGATAACACTGAAAAGTTATTTTGTTATAAATCAAAAGAGACTGAGATAAAGTAGGAAAAAAAAAAAGAAAGAAGCTCTCGCAACCACACAACTTGATATGTAATGTTTCTGTAAGAGCAGTTGGAATTCTAGGGTCAGCCCCTAAGCGGAGCATCTTTACTTAAGAGAAATTGGTAGTGTGAGCTTCACTGGAGATATTGGGAAGTAGCTGTCCAATCTGTGGTAGCTCTGGGGTATTTTTACTTTTTGGAGAAGATAGTGTAGTAGTATATGAACATTTCAGTCTTGTATTTATTCCGTTGGTAGTTGTGTACAATGATATAAAGATACAAGAATGGCAAGGTGTCTGGGGAAAAATAACACCACCTTATACCGGCTGATACAGAGTTCTAGCACATGCAGTCGTTCAGGCTATTGCCTCCATACATAACACAGAGCTGTATGTTGACTGAGGTACTGTTTTTAATCATATGCTATTTAGTGATTCTAACTTTAAAGTCTTTTCCACCACTGTTGTATTACAGTATTGTCATGAAAACTCTGAAATCATATGTCGCAATCTTGGAGCGAAATGGACGGAAGTTGCTTGGAGGAGAGCAGGTGCAAGAAGTGAGGCAGTTACTCTATTTTGTTATTAACAAACTGAGGAGAGGATTTTTCTTAAATGCACAAATAAAAGACTCTATAAGCATATGAGGAATCAGCTTGGAGGGGGAAGTTTCTTACCTGTGTTTGCTGGTGGAGAGGGAGGGAGATGGTCCAGATACTTGAGAGAAAGAAAACTCTTAAGTTGTTGTTAACCTGCTTTTCCTGATAGTAGTTAAATCTTTCAGAATATGCCATGTAGACTTTCTTCTTTGCAAGTTGAGTGATAAACATACATGTTGGGTAACAAAAAGATGATGAAAACCTTGATCATCGATTATTTTAAAATTAATCTCAAAATATATGTGAAATTATTTTGTGAGTCCTTTATAAGGTACCTTTTATGGAGAGGTGAATTCTTTTGCCTGCCAAGATGCAATTCTTAAATTGCAAATTAAAGGGTAGAGTTTTGATGATCTTCAAGATTGTCAGCATTTTTAATGAGGAATCCTGAAAGGCTTTTTGTAATAACTTCTGTAGGAATTTTATTGTAGGAGGATGAGTGGCTGAGGAAGAGGGAGTTTTGGAACAGTGCTCAGACTTTTTGACTCATTGCTACCTCTGTTTTCCTCCTTTTGAATTGCTGTAAATGTCTGGAACACCAAACCTGTGTTCCTTTCTCAAGGAGTTTACTACAGAATTGAGACTGGTGTATATATAGTGTAGTTATGAGACTTATAAAATATTTCAAGATTTGTAAAATCTCCAGAAGAACTGTAGATGTTGCGTAGTAGGACTTGAACAATTAAACTCAAGCTACGTTTCTTTTTTATTTTAAAGAGTGACGGATTCATATTTAATTTAATGTGTCAGAAAATAGATTTTGAAAATACAGAATGCCAGAAAATGTGGCTGTGTTAGCATAGGCTCTTCTAATAATAAAAAAGCAGATGCATATGTTATCGTGGAGCAAGCTGTGATATTTGAGAGGAAGCAATGGGATCATTATTTGTAAACGTTTAGAGTTTGTTCTATATTTGGGACAGTTTTTAAAAAGAAAAAAACCTCATTAATTTACTTCTATGTGATACCTTGCATTAAGTGAATGTATTGCTGTCACTTTTCTTTTGAAGATTCTAGGAAGCAGACTTAATGGTACTACTAATCATACTGTGTTTCTTTTTAGGGTACTATATCAGTTCTGAAGTACAAATGAGTGTTGTCCTACTCATGCCTGAAGCTTTTTCTACAGTTATTTTCTACATTTTTTTTTTTATTAATCTGAAGATAGTTCAGCAGAGTGAAAATACCTTGTACAATGAGGGTTCATCTGGCTGTAGAACCCATAGGATCTAGAAGGAAAGATCGCAGTGCTGTTCTAGAAATGTGATATATGACATACAGCCTGAATGGATTTAACATATTTTGTTCATCAGAGGAATCTATCACGTTGTGTTGTCCTTTTCAAAGTAATCTTTGCAACTGGGAAATGTAAATGTGCTGAGCGTCTAGAATACTTTCACAGCACTCAAACTAGTGATGCAGTAAAGCATTAAAAAGGACAAGGATATGGGAAACACTGAGTTATAAAGAGGTGCTGCCCAATGCTGATAACCTAAAGTTCTGATGTCATACCTCTAATTTTTTAATTTCTTGGCTAGTGGAGGGCTTGTGTATGAGTTGGCTGATGAAATAGTGGACCAAGCAGATTTGGTCATTCAGTGACCAAACCACTTCATCCAGGTGATTCCAAGGATCACGGTTCTAAGAATCAGTAGGAAAACTATCTTAAGTTGTCTTAAATTTTAACATTAATAACACCATTTTCTGTGAGAGTCAGGGTGGTTTTTTTTTTTCCTTCTTGTCTCTGAATTTTAGCTGGAAAAAATGATTCTTAAAATATTGATTTCTTACCAAAGCATTCATAGATGCACTTTTTTGATACTGGCTAAGCAGTATCAAGATTTAGTATTGACATAGAACTTGTCAGTGGATAGACAAATAGAAAAATTTCAGACCCTTAAAATTTAACAGTAAAATTCAGTTAAATTGTTGTCGTGCATGGGCAGATGTTGGACACATGCTTTTAAAGAAGACGCTAAAGATCAGGATCTGAATGTACTGCTGACTGTGTCCAAACCTGTGCCAAATAAAACAGAACTGTTGCTGTAGAAACTTAAGTGTAAGGGAATTCATATTTAAAACAATATATATAATTTTCTGGTCAGATGTAATTATAGTGAGCATACATATTTGTACAAAATTGGTATTCCTTACTTCTCAAAAGTCTGGTGGAGAAAGCAAATCCCTAAATTTTCATTTAAATAATTGTGCGTTAACAGTCCTAAAATAAGAATGATGATGCTTTTATTTTGTTAAGCTATTTAATAGGAAGATGAAGCTATGTAATTTTAAGAATGTCATTTCATGGTACAACTAAGCAATCTAATTATATCTTTTTAACCTTGTCTTCCTAGCTGTATGCTTATGCTCTTTTCATCGCACCGATACTTGTCTGATTCTCTAGCAAGGTTGTTCAGGAAAATGAGGCAGTGGATAACTGATTGCTTCTAGTTGATGAAAAATGGGGAGAAGGCTTCATTTACTCCTTAAACTGGCTTGTTGTGAGGTCAGTTTGATGCCATTGTATGGAGCAGAGAAGCAAGAGAGGAGGGAAGAAAGAAGGAATTTTTCCCCTTTTGGCAGCACTTAACTGCTGTGCTTTTCTGTAAAGGGGAAATCTGACCATCCTCCAGCTATTCTAGAACTGAATCATAATAACAAAACTCTTATGTGGTGCTTTCAGAGTCCAGGGCAAAAATTGTCCAAACCAGGAGATAAAAAACGTAGGCATTTAAAATAACCAGATTAATCTCACTAGAGTGAGACTAGTTCTGGATGAGTTTACTGAGAACTCCTTCCTACGATCAGCTTTGGAGAGGATACAATGGAGAGATCTAGTTCATGCCACTAATGGTATGCAGTAGTCCGTGGAAATTTGCTGTGGTAACAGGGAACGGTTACTTTTGTGTGTTTTCATCTTGGCAAGAGAGCTGAACCATTTGTTAAAGATAGCAGGAGAGCAGTTTATTTTGAAACTCCCTCCAGTTTTGTTTTTATGGTGGGAGATATTCTCAGCCAGAGTTTTCTTTGGGAAACTGAAAAATGTTCATGTAACAATGTATACATTGTCTATTTTTCTAAGGCAAGAGGAGGCCATTATGATCCAACATATAACGCCACAATACAGTCAAGTGCATATTATCCTTAGAACTACCTAGTAATTACCATGTTGCAACTATAAACTTTTTTGAGGTGTAGCATATCTTCCTCAGAAGAGGTAGTTTTGTTTTGATCTGTAAGTGGTAGAAAATCAACCACATCCCTGGATTTCATTACTTACTTAACCTCCTTAGGTTTTACACACGAAACATTTACTGTGTTGTCCCACTAATTATGCTTATCCTACACTTAGAGAATGTAGGACACATGGCATGTGCTTTTTCTAAATTCTTATGTCGTGGGGCTTTCTGGAGAACAATTGTTGTGCGTAGTAGTTGTAGGAGGTTGAGACAGAAAAGACAAAACCAAAGTGAAGGTGACTTCTTGTTCACATAGTAATGTCTCTTCTCTGTTCATTTATACTTGTCTGCCAATCTAGAAAAAGAGCTCTTTTTGATTGCCTACTATGAGGGAGAAAGAATGGGCAGACTAAAGAAAAATGTATTTTGACTTGAGTGGAGTTTTTTGTTGTTTTGTTAGTTTTTGTTGTTGTTTGGAAATAGTTTATAGTCTGGAGAAGATGATGATGGCAGTGGCCAATATAGGATTAAGTCTGTGTAAGTGGGGAGAGATATTAACGTTTTTCAGGATTTTCAACTTCTTGCAACAGTGTGAAATTGAGCAACTTAAATAAAAGTAAAGCTTCCACTTAAAGTAAGGAGTAAAACTAAATATGTATATTCCAGTTATGGCAACACTGAAACTGATGAGGAAATCTGCATTCTTTGTTGTGGCTTTTTACATTTTACTTTCTATTTGGATAGGAATAGCTTTTTTTTTTTTTCTGGGGCTGCCAAACTGTCCAGATCAAATGCGTATTAAGATTTAGCATGTTAAAGTACAGCTTGCAGCGTAAGTAACCAAACTCAGCCTGGTGACTCAATGCAATTTCAGAATGTGAAGGAAGACTATATGAGCCAGTTTTCATCCAAAAAAGGTGACAAAAATCTCTGACATGATATGGATGTCACACATGCTCTATTATATATAGAAATTTCAACAGAAGACACTAAGAAAAAAAAAAAAAGCAAAATGTGAAGAAAGAAGATGCCAAAACCAAATATGTGACTTCTTAGGTTGAAGACAAACAGTGAAAGTCTTGTTGCCAGGCTGTCGTCTAGTAAAGGCTACTTGGATTCTGACTCTTGAGATTGCAAAAGGAAAGAATTAGTATAGCTTCCACACAGTACTAGATAAATTTATAGCAAAAATAACTCCAGAAGAGACGGTTTTGCAACTGCAATCATAAGGGAGAAAAGTTACCATAACAAAACATGATTATGATGCACAATAGTCTTGATGTAGTAAACTGAGCAGCAACTGCTATCAACTGAGAATCACTGTGTTCTTTCATACAGTTACCACTCTACTGTGTTTGTTAAGAGTGTCTAAAATACTAGCTACATCTGAGGTCACAGTATGAAGTGCATGTCTATAATGAAGGCTGCATAGTGCAATAGGTTATAGCATTCCAAACTGCTTAACAATGGTCATCTTGCTGACTTACCTGTGTGTGGATGTCTATATTCATCATCAGCCTGGAAGGTTAGAAAGTCTGAAAGACTACCAAGAATCTGTAAAGTCCTAATGTTACAGGAATGTTGGGAAAGTCAAATACTGTGTCTAAAAAAAACCAACCAACCAACCAAAACCAAAAAACACCTCACCCAAAAACCAACTAAACAAAAAAAACCCAAACAAATAAAAGCCCCTGTAAAAACTTGGCAACATTAAGATTGCAAATTGAAAATTGGATAACCTGTTAAGAAACAAACAAAGAAAAACCAGACTTAGTGTGAAGCAGAAGACTTAAGCCCTTCATGACCTTTGGTTAATTCTCTTGAGGGGTTTTCTTGTGAAACAACAGCTGGTCCTGTCTTGAGAAGTGTTATTGGAGCTCGAAGAATATAAAGATTTTTCATACAGTACAGAATACAAGAGGCGTTTTGAGACAATTCCAAAATATATAGAAAAGATTGTCAGTTTAACAACACTGCAGTTTAGTGCTTGCTCAGTTGTTTTTTGTGGTTTTGTTTGTTTTTTTGTTGTTTGTTTGTTGTTTTTTTTTTTTAAAAAAAGGACTTTCTTACTCTATTTACTTGCATTTTAGAATCATAGAATTGTGGAATAGTTAGGGTTTGAAAGGACCTTTAAAAATCACCTAGTCCAACACCTCTGCAAGAAGCAGGGACATCTCCAACTAGATCAGATTGTGCAGAGCCTCGTCCAACCTGGCCTTGAATCTACCACCTCTCTGGGCAACCTATTCCAGTGTTTTATCACCCTCATTTTGAACATTTTTTTCCTGATGTCCAGTCTGAATCTACTTCCCTCTAGTTTAAAACCGTTACCCCTCATCCTATCACAACAAGCCCTGCTAAAGTGTTTCTCCCTATCTTTCCTATAAGCCCCATTTGGGTACTGGAAAGCTGCTGTAAAGTCTCCCCGGAGCCTCCTCTTCTCCAGGCTGAACAGCCCCAACTCTCTCAGCCTGTCCTCATAGGAGAGGTGCTCCAGCCCTCTGATTGTCTTCATGGCCCTCCTCTGGACCCTCTCCAACAAGTCCATGTCCTTCTTATGTTGGGGGCTCCAGAGCTGGACACAGTACTCCAGGTGGGGTCTCACAAAAGCAGAGCAGAGGGGCAGAATCACCTCCCTTGACCTGCTGGCCACGCTTCTTTTGATACAGTCCAGGATGGGGTTGGCTTTCTGGGGTGCAAGCACACGTTGCCGGCTCATGTGGAGCTTCTCGTTCACCATCACTCCCCAGTCCTTCTCCTCACGGCTTCTCTTGATCGATTCTCCACCCAGCCTCTGTTTGTGCCTGGGATTGCCATGACCCAGGTGCAGGACCTTGCACTTGGCCTTGTTGAACTTCAGGAGGTTTGCATGGACCCACCTCTCCAGCCTATCAAGGTACCTCTGGGTGACATACCTTCCCTACAGCATGTCAACCACACCACACGGCTTGGTGTCATTTGTGAACTTGCTGAGGGTGCACTCTATCCTACTGTCCCTGCCACCGACAAAGATGTTGAACAGGGCCGGTCCCAATACTGAGCCCTGAGGAACACCGCTTGTCACTGGAGTCCACTTGAACATCGAGCCGTACTAATTTTAATTAGTAGAAACTCAGCAGATGAAAGAACTTTTTTTTTTTTTTTGAATTTATCAAGGAAAACCTAGTGGGAAGACTGTGGAGGATGTTTGTGTCCATAGATCTGAGTCATGGATTTGATGATCAAGATTTTATCTTTCATGGGATGAGTTATAAACATTACTTGAACTTGAAAAATGTCCATTCAAGAGAGTTACAGGGATTCAGAGTTGGTCTTCTGTTTCAGAGTACAGCACAGCCCAAGAGACTTGATCTGGGAAACTGCAGTTCTGTGGACTTCTGATGCTTGCATGCCTGCATAACAACATTAGTTTGTGTAGCTGAAATCTTTCTGGCTTTTGATTTTATGGTTATGTTTCAATAGTGTGTAAGTTAAATAAGTTCTGAATGTTTACAATATGAGTATTTTTTGCATACAGAAGATATACTATACTTGGATGGTTGTACCAATAGAAATACTGTCCTACTCTATGACAATGAAACTTAAACATTTAAGTAGAGCATACTGGAAAAAGTGTTTGTAGTGTCTTAGTAAAAACTGTAGAATTCAAGTTCTTCGAGATTACTTTTTTTTTTTTTCTGTAATAATCACTGACTAGGAAGAAAAAAAAAAATGCTGTGCTGATCCTTTGTGTGTTTCTTTTCTGTACTTAAATCATACATGTTCTAATTAGTGTGTTATAAAATACAATAGAGATAGCTGTCACAGGGAGTGGAGTAACAGAAGATCCTTACTACTGCTGAGTTAAAGCAAACTCACTGTTCCTCAAGAAGTGACGCTTCTACAGGACTGGCCCTTGGTGTGACCTCTCTTCTTTATCAACATGACCACTATCTGGCAGTAGCTTCTCAACAGAAGTAGTTTTGATACTCTATACGTTTCTTAGTGATAAGCTGGAAAGTATAAGCTCCTCCAAGTTGTCAGTAAGACTTTCATTGGAACACAGAAATGCATTTCTTAGTGTTCTGTTAAAGGCAGTGTCTTGTAGGAATCCCTTACAGAGAATTCTATTCTGTAGTAATTTTTCATAACTTAGAGGTACTCATTCAGTCACAATAAAATGGACTTTTTCTAATCTACTGACTTCTGCAAGCATGTGGGTCAAGTAGAGCTATTTGAGATAGGAAAAAGGTACCCTAAATTTATTAGGCTAAGGTCTGACTTCTTACTCTATGTTAATGTGTTACTGAGTTGTGATGCATGGACAGACCCTAGTCCTCAGATGCTGTACAAGTAGAAACATTTTGGAGACTTGTCTGAGCACAGTCATAAGAACACAGCACTGATGTACCTGACAACTGAAAAATTGGCATGTATAGATGCCCATAATTTACTTCACCAACTGTAAAAACCTTTTGAAACCTAAGAATTGACAGCAAAGAGAAGAGAACAAGATTCTGGTGGTCTTTACATCTGTAATGCTTCTGCTTTCTATATTAATTGTGTTTCCTCTTTTCCCTTCTTTCAACACCTATTTCTACTTCATCTGAGATATTATTTTCTTTTTCTGTTAATCACTGCTCCTTTTAGAACATGTGAACATACTAAAACAATGCTAACAGCTACGGAATCGCTAAGTGAGCTAAGGGTGACTCCTGTGAGGTGTGATGTCAAAAACAATCATAAAGTCAGTAAGGTCAGAAAGATATGAAAAAAAAAATATATATATATATGTACACCCATGCAGTGAAGCCCACTGGAAGCCTGGACATAATTCACAGAACTACTTTAATGAAATAAAATTTACATTGCAACTATTGTCAGTGCTTCTTTAGTAGCAATTTTAATTCCTCCTCTTCCGTATGTCAGTTTAATGCATCTGTTTGCAAAGTCTCAGTTCTTTTCTGTTTGCTTAGCTGATCCATGGCTAATCTTTTTAGGGTGGTGGTGGTGGAGTTGTCTCAGTTTAAGACCAAGTGGCATTGTGGAGACTGAATTAACTCTGAACCAAAACACTTTAATCACACATGCGTGCAATTTTCCAACTACGTGATTTGACAGGAGATGTGATGTGCTCCAGACGAAAAACCACGAGAGTTGGTGGTTTGGTTCCAACTCGGCTGTGTGTAATCCTGGTACAGGACTGTAGGATCTCCTGGGTTTTTTCCCCTCTCTTATTTTGGATGCTGTCAGTTACAGAACTGGGTAGTAGAGAATATTTGATTCTCATTTGACCTGTTCAGGCTTACTCGGGGTGAAACAATCGACTCTTCTCATCACTGTGCACACAGACTGTCTCAAAGAATACGTTTCATAGTATTTCCATAAATAAACTAGAAAAATGTGATATGTAAATCTTGAAGAGGAAGGTAACTTCCCTTGTTCTGTATAGAATGAAATGCTTTATTCCTGTGCCTGCTAATAGGGGGCGGGAGAAAGCATATGTTAGTAGAAGCCAGAGAAGACAAATTGGAATAATAAGGGAGAATTGTCCTTGTTAATTGTATGATATAGGTTGGTATTTGTCCTTTTTGAATCTGCTGAAGTTATTTGGGTGTGTTTAGTATCCTTTGCTTCTTGTTCCTGTGTGCTTCTATGTGCTTATAGGATTTCTTACCCTTTGCTTTCAGTGCTGAGGCTGCAAAAAAGGCTAGATTGAGAGAGAGTTGATGATACTTTCTTCTGGTTGAGAAATTTATATGGTGATTGGTTAATCCATGCTTGGACCTCATCTTATATTTACTTGATACAGAAATTTACAGGGAACAACTACATGGGAGTAAAATATTTATCTGAGTGGCAAGTGTCCTCATTATTTGTCTGTTGATGGTTTTTATTGGTCATGTAGCACCTGCTTCAAAGCTGGCAAATCCCCCTCTAAGAGAAGGAGGCTATTTCAGGTATTAGGCAGGTGGTGACAGAATCTTTTTTCTATTATCTCTGCTAGCCAGGCAAATAAATCATGTGAATTCAAGTTGCGTTTATTGGTGTTTTTAAGATAATGCCAGTTTATAGGTAAGAAATTGTACTGCAAAATGTCATATCTAGTCTCTTGGTAGATATGCTCTTACTGTCTCAGTATGGGACTTTTCTACATCTCTGAGAGATTTTGACTTTTCCTTTTGTGTGGTTTTAGTTCAATGGGAAGGAGGTATTTATCAGGAAAAAATTGCTGAACGGTGTACCGTTCAGCAAATCCCTGTATCCTTCCCCCAAAACTGAATTAGTTTTCTGTAACACTGCTTGCTCTTCAATTCAGACATTTTTTTTTTGTCATCTCCACCCATGTTAGGCTTGAACTCTGTTTAAATTCTGACATTAGCCTGTCTGATTCTCTTTTTTTTTTTTTTCCACAATCCTTGGCTTGTTTATTCATAAAGCATTCTAAACTGGGATTGTGTCACTAAAGTTTGAATATGTGAAAATTTGTTAAGAAACTGCCACATAATCTTTTGATTTTTTTTTTCTATTGAGAGGATAGCTTGATTTTAATACATCTGAAAACTGAACATTTAAATTACATGACAAGTTTTGACTGTAATTTAAAACTTCCAGGTTTAGTTTGTATCTTGAGTGACAGATTGAATGAATGAGGTTGATTGTTGGTGTATTTTTTTTTAATAGACATTATTTGATAATCAGATCAATGCTGCAAAAAAGGAAGACTCAGAAAGCGTTAATAAAAATGACACTTCAAAGAAGATGTCTGTTGAGAGAGTTTATCAGAAAAAGACTCAGCTTGAGCACATCCTCCTCCGTCCAGATACCTACATTGGATCAGTTGAACCCTTAACTCAGGTAAGTGTCAGTAAACTTACAGCCTGAATAGTTTTTATTGTTTTAATGAGAAAATTACTGTTCTGCTTAATGAATAAGCAAGTGTCTGCTTTTCTGAATATTCTGAATTATCATGCTAAAAACTGTGGTCATGTTTCTGTATGCATAAACATGCATGTAGGAAAGGGTCAAGAGAAGACTTTTTTGCGACAGTGCTTGGTTCATCTGAAAAAATATGCTCTGAAAATGTTAAAGTTCAGTCAAACATAAACACACACCTATGTGTGTAAACACATAATTTTATATGTGTGTGTGTTTACAAACATCCCTGTATATTTGTAAGTAGCATTTGCTCTAGGTCCAAAAATGCTTTGGTCTGTTTTTGTTTAGGTAGAGAACTGAAAATCTAAGCCTCCTGCTGGCACTTTTTTTAGCTCTTTTTATGAAGTTGCAAATTGCTTTGAACTACATTGTCTATACTGTTGGAGTTCCCAACCAAGCAGAAAATAATGGATTTTCATTATAGAAGTTTTTGTCGATACAGTTGTAATTTTTGCCAAACTTCTGCTATTGTCTCATATGACAGCAGCAATCAGATTGGAAGAGTAAAGTTCCTGAAGTAAGTAGATCTTATGGAATCATGGACTGGTTTACCAAGTAAATATTTTCATTTTATTTTGTTTACATGTAGTTAATGTGGGTTTATGATGAAGATGGCTCTTTTTATGAAGTTGCAAATTGCTTTGAACTACATTGTCTATACTGTTGGAGTTCCCAACCAAGCAGAAAATAATGGATTTTCATTATAGAAGTTTTTGTCGATACAGTTGTAATTTTTGCCAAACTTCTGCTATTGTCTCATATGACAGCAGCAATCAGATTGGAAGAGTAAAGTTCCTGAAGTAAGTAGATCTTATGGAATCATGGACTGGTTTACCAAGTAAATATTTTCATTTTATTTTGTTTACATGTAGTTAATGTGGGTTTATGATGAAGATGTAGGAATGAATTGCAGAGAAGTTACCTTTGTTCCAGGCTTGTACAAGATCTTTGATGAAATCCTTGGTAAGTGCTACTTTTAATAATACTGTAGCATTATGGAGTACACAGTTTTCTCAGAGCTCTCAAAGTGCGTTAATTTGTATCTCATTTTAAATCACAGACTTAGAGTGCCACTAAACTGCAGTGCGTGAAAATTTAAGTGTAATCCAGCACTACAGAAAAGTTTAAAGCAGGACGAGGGTTTTCAGTTGCACTTATAAGACAATGTGAATACTTGCTACTAAATGCCTAAACTAGATAATTCTTTACGATCAATACTGTTGCAAGATTTTTAATCTGCAAAGTTGATCAGGGCCACAGTTTTAAGTAGCAGTTGAAAGAAGATTATTCTTCTGAAAGAAGATTATTCTTCTGAAAGAAGACAACTGAAAGTTATCTAAGTGTTAACTTAGATCATCGTCTTGTGAATCGTTAAAACTACCTCCTTCTGTACAGAATGATAATGGTGATCATGATGATTCTTGCATGGATCATTTCTAGACTTCAGACAGTTTTAAAATGAATAAGTATCATACTGCCATTTAAAAGCATGGTGACTGAGGCATAAACAATTTCCAGAAAATTCTGTTTTAAGTCCCTAAATCACTATGATTTTACTAGTTCATGATATTCTTTTGGTGACGCATTGAAGACTAACCAGGAGTAGAGATGTGCAATATTTAAAGCGTGCTGTCTGCTGAACTGATATTTTGGGTTAATTGACATGAATTCTTGGGCCAGTCAGTTTTTATGAAGTTATGTTGTAAAATTGGCAGGATTACATTTTAAACTAAACTATACTCTGATGAAGTCAATGGAAATTTTGTCATGGCCTTCATTGGATTCAGCACTTATTCACATCTCTAAAATGATGCTTTACAGCATTGCTGTCTTAGAGGTAATAGAGACTATATTTTAGCCAGGTGGAAAAGAAGGGTTTTTTTTGTTATTATTTTTCTTTTTTACTCATTACTTAATTTGAGCAGTATGGAAATGAAAATCTTTCATCACTTCTTTTTTTGCGTACTGCCTCATAGATGAAATTTACAGGCTTTTCACAGGGAGTCACTTCCATCTTGTCCCATTCGAAAGGAAGATCATTATCATATGATTATTGTAGCGCTGTATGGCTTATTGCTTCTTTTTGTAGCACTGATAAGTGCTCCACAGGGTGTGATTTGAGAGCTAGGGGTCAGTGTGATAACATTGTGAAAACTGGACATTGTAGTTGTGCGTGCATTTTAATGAAACTGCACTTAGTTATTTTAGCAAAAGCACCTTGAAATATCTGATCTTATATTGAGATCCTTATAATCTATTAAGAGACTGAGATATTTTAATGGATTTATCTTCATGTCCTTTGGTGGTTTTGGGTTTCATTTTGATCTGTTTCATGGATGCTGAGACAAATGCTGAAAATTTTTGTGATGTGTTTTCATGGTTAATGGCCACAGTCACATTTCTGATTTCTGTGGTTTGTAGTTAATATATATTGGAGTGCAGTTTAATTAAATTCTGATCAAATGTTAACTTCCGGTTACGCTTCTTTTGATCATAAACTGTGTAAACTATTTAGGAACAAACTTACAACTGTTAGTTATAAGCCTCACAAACTCTTTAGAGATAACTTTTCCTGCAATCAAAACACTCCTTAGTGGATATGACTTTTTCAGGATTGGGTTTCAGTGGCAAAAGGATATGTAAACTGATCGGGTGATTTCCTAGGGTTTTTAATATACATGATGTAATATATGTAATAAATACCCAAACAAGTGCAGCAACAAGAGGATGAAGTGCTTGGTATGTTAAGAACAGTTATGAGAACAGGCTCACAAAATGCCCTTCTATATTTATTTCTAAGATAGCCTGACTGCTAGAAATGGAGCAGTAATTATAAGAAGGTTGAAAAATACCTTCCTGCAAATACTTGGTCATATTTATAGACCTCAGTAATAAGATACAGAATATAAAAAAAGATACTAGATTAAGAAATACCTGGACCATTGTAACTTGTGGTGGAATATGTATATAATCAGTTTTACAGATCAAGTAATTAAATATTGATCCCAGAAAGTGTTAATTTGTGCTGCTTTGTTTCATAGTAAATGCTGCTGACAATAAGCAAAGGGACAAGAATATGACTTGTATTAAAATATCCATTGATCCGTAAGTAAAAGCATGTTTTAATTTACTTTCTCTGCCAGTGCTATTGTAGTTCACATTTGTACAAATTATTTTACTTACTGAAATTTGATTTTTTTAAAAACAAAATAATATTTTTGGAATTATTTTCATTAGTTTCATATTTTAAGATGAAAAAGTAAATTAAAAGTGGTTAACAGCAAGTACTACTGTTCTGAATTTATAATAATTTGCTTTCCTAAACAACTCATTATTGTTTGATTGAATGAAACTTAAAACTAGAAAATTATAAAATTCATGATTAGATGAAAGGTTGGCAGTACATAACTATAACGAGCCAGGTTACTCATAAGTCATGAATACCAGCCTTGAGGCTTTGTAACATAATTTTGTAACATAATTTGTAACTTCTATGTTAACTCCTTTAGCATTAGGATAAGGTTATGTTTGAATTAGCTATATCAAACTGAAATTGCAGATTGCAAATGTTTAATTACCACTTTTTTTGAACTTGAATACTTAGAGATATTTCCTAATGAGAATACCATAGATAGATAAATGTTGATTGGGTTCCTTTAGTAGTAACTTTCCAGTGGTGTGTAACTGAATAATAAATGTTTTAGAGACCTAATTTTCACACCTAATCTTTAGGATGAATATGCTGAGAAGTCATTTTTGTACAAGTTTTCAGTGCATTATCAGTTTCTGTAGGCCAAATTGTTTCTATCATGGAGTGGGAGGGAAATGGTAGTGTAAATCTGCCTCATGTCATGATTTTGAACTCTCTAATACACTAAAATGAAAATTCTGTATGAGAGCTACAAGTGTTAAAAATGCCAGATGTAGATTGATTTTGGCATTGATACATAAAGTAAGTTACAATGTTTACCATAACTGAGAAACAAGTTTTAAACAGGTGATAACTTGTCTGTGTAGACTTCAATGACACCTTAAAAGCTACATCTCTAACTTAAGTATAATTCTATCACTAAACTTCAGGATTCTGTTGCATGTCATGTTGATAGTGAAAGCTCTTAAAACAGATTTTTTTGGAGGTGTTATTTTTATGATACAAAATACTGTCATGTGTGGGCAATTATACTCTTTCTTCGAATAAGCACAAAGAAGTGGGTTTTTGTAATTAAAATTGAGAGAGCTGTAGAATAAACGTGGTAAGAATATGATCTTTTGTATTGTATCTTTTGTATCTATCGTATTTTATGTGGTTATTTAAACAGGTAAAATGTGTGCAGCAGTCTGTCTTCAAGATTACATTAATTGCCTTAATGTCTTCACTATTTTATAGGGAATCGAACATTATCAGCATATGGAATAATGGAAAGGGTATACCAGTTGTGGAACACAAAGTAGAAAAAGTATACGTACCTGCTTTAATCTTTGGGCAGCTGCTAACATCCAGCAACTACGATGATGATGAGAAAAAAGTTACAGGCAAGACTATTTAGTGTGCTTTGTTTTATTCAATTAAGCCATTGTCTGCTTTTCACTGTGCTTTCTCTCATCTTACTTTTTCTCTTTCTGTTGTTTCATAGCAGATGATCACTTAGTCACCATTACTATAGTTCTCTGTTAGTGTAAAATGACTTAAAGAAAAAAAAAATCTTACTTTTTCTTTTTTTTCTATTAATGTTTACAGAGAACTTTACATGTACATCTTTAATGTCAATACTCATTATTCAGTAACAAACAATATTTTAATATTTTAATTATAACATAAGCAAGCATTTAAACATTTATGTTCTTGAAATGAAGGGAAAAAATAAATTTAATAAATTGGCATATGATTTATTATCTTAAACGTGAAGTAACCCTAATTTAAATAACAAAAGAAAGTTAGTTCTGTTCTATCCTACCCCATATGCTTCGCCCGTATTATGACATGTGGTTGTGGAGTGATTTGGATCTGATCATGACCTACCTTCCGGCTGGATCAGGGTGTTGAGGTCACTTGTCTTTCAGCAAGCAACCAGTAGATCAACATAAGCAAAGCAATGGGAGAATCCTGGTCATGGGGGGTGGAGCAAACTGCTCGTTTTTGAGACAGAAGCAGTTACACCAGATTAGAGGTAGGGTGAAACTCCCTATCTGGCATCCTTTGATAGCTGTTGACATGACGCCCAAATTTTGTCTTGCATAGGAACATTTTACTTCATTGGCATACTCTCTATGTGTCATAGATACAATTCTGCTGTAAAAAACTTAATATATGTTGTTTTTTTCAGGTGGGCGCAATGGCTATGGTGCAAAACTTTGTAACATATTTAGTACAAAGTTTACAGTTGAAACTGCTTGCAAGGAATACAAACACAGCTTTAAGCAGGTATAGAAATGGTCTCAACTTTTTTTCCTTTGCTAATTATAAATTTAAAATTTATACATTTTCTGTATTTCCAGAGTATTTCATGAAATGAATTGTTTAACATTCAAATGGATGTGTAGAATTTGCAGACTAGGTAGTTCAGTCAGTGTAATTGGTACTTCTGTGCATTAGAATTTGAGAGTTTTTTTGTTAAGTAATATTTTTGGGGGACTGTTAGGTTACTAAAAATGAAAAACAAATTTATTCTGTTAAAATTGAAGTATATTCATGTGCATGTCAAAAGAAATATATTTAATTCAAACATTTTGTAATTGCTGTTACATAGTTTGTCAAAAAATCTTTCTGCTTAGCTGTGCAAACATAGAAACAATTATCTAGATAATTTTGTATGGTGTTAAGGAAAAGATTTTTCAGTGTTTATGTCATGAATTTCATTAGCCTAGCTGGACTTCAGTGCAAACTCCACTCCTTCCTCATTTGAACCTGTTGGTCATTGTTATCACTGTTAGCACACAGAGCAACGATTGAATGTAATCTGATCTACTGTATTTAGCTTTGAGATAGGCATCTTTCTAAAAGTTTGAAGAACTTTGTTGGAGTATTAGGTACTAAAGGTCCTTGGCCTTGGAATCATTCCTGATTGGTGGCTTCCTTTCTCATTTTTTCTGGACAAGTAATTCATTTCTGGTTATGCTGTCGGGTCACTATGTAAACAATTTTTGAAAATTACGTGCTTTATGATTAAAGTGCTATGTTTTCCAGTATTTTCAAAAATTGTGAAAATTTAATATAACTAAACTTTGATATATGCTGTGAGTAGGCATTTTTCTTGGTCTTACAAATGCGCCCGTGTTCTTAAGCGGGGAACAATACTGATACTCCTAGTTCAAGTATGAGCAAGTTGGTTTGTCAAGAAGCATGCTTTGGTACACTGCACAGCCACGAAGATGCCGTCTCAGAGACAACTGAGTCTCTGTGCAGGGACTAATAAGCCTCTCTATGGAAGTGTGTAGTAGATTGAAGGCATTAAACTGATGGGCAATGAGGATTGTTTAGCTAGCTCACTTGTATCTCGTTTAGTCAGTTCTGTGGTGGGCTCTGTTTGTATTAGAATCATGTCCATCAATGTAATGATACTTGCATATGTACAGAAATCACAAATCTGCTGTCACCGATGCTTTGCAAACCTTGGTAAAGCAACCAAATTTATGCATAGTGTTTTGTCAGCAGAAACGTCTAGAAGAAGCCTGTGAGCTTTTTGTTGTGTAGCTGTTGAAAAATCCTAGCATAGCTGGAAAATGGAACGAAGGAGGAGGATAACGTGTGCTGTAAACTAACATCTAAAATGTTTTGTTTTCAAAGACTTGGATGAACAATATGATGAAGACCTCAGAACCCAAGATCAAGCATTTTGATGGTGATGACTACACCTGCATTACATTCCAACCAGATCTGTCTAAATTTAAAATGGAAAAACTTGATAAGGATATTGTGGCCCTCATGACAAGAAGAGCATATGATTTGGCTGGGTCGTGCAAAGGAGTCAAAGTCATGTTGAATGGGAAGAAATTACCTGTAAGAGCCTCATTTAAAATATTTTTAGTGTATTGAGTGTTTGATGGAAAGAATAGTAATTGTTATCTGTATTACTCATAGGTGAATGGATTTCGCAGTTATGTAGATCTTTACGTAAAAGACAAGCTGGATGAAACTGGAGTTGCACTCAAAGTTATTCATGAAGTTGTGAATGAACGATGGGATGTGTGCCTCACTTTAAGTGAAAAAGGGTTTCAGCAAATCAGCTTTGTAAATAGTATAGCTACCACAAAGGTGAGTAGTTACAATAAATTATAAAAAAAAAGGAAGTAAATGATAAAAATGGGTGCTAAGGTTATGCTCAGTCAGATGAAAAAATAAATCTGGGTTACTAAAAATAAATAGGTGATATAATCCTTTGCATGAGAGGATCTGGCAGAGCAATTGAATGCAATTAGAATATATTCATAACAATATTTCTGAATGTGCACTAGTTCTTTAAACACTAGTAATCATTATCAGTGATACCGATGTCTTATGTTAGCATACATGGTATTGATTAAATATAAAATGGAACTATTTTATTCCTTCCTGTTTCAGGCATTGTAATAAAAATAATTCTGAAATGAAGGTAAAAAAATGTACAAACCCCTTTAAAGGTAGTAATAGCAAGTTTTGGAAGGTAAAAATGGCTTTTGGTGTTCCTGAAAAATGACTTTCCATTTATTGCTTTATGATGTATAAAATTGGCCTGAAATGTTGAAATTAATTTTCTTTTATTTGTGTTTCTGTATAAGGGAATCTAAGTGTTCTCTGTACTTACTAGCAACTATAGAAGTAATGAATTTATTTTATAGCAAATCTTCAGTTATGGTGAAGCAGAAATATGATTAACGTACTAAAGTACAATCTTTGTGCTTCTCAAATTACTGCGATGGTCAGGCACCAGGGCAATCACCTGAAATCGACTAGCATAACTCTCATTTATACCAGTTTGGTGTGGCCCAGGTTTAGGGATCTGGGATCCACCATCTTGGAAGAAAGTCTTTGTCATTTCTGGTCTTCACAAATTGCACTGGATGAGTGATCTAATAGTCAAGCAATTCTGTTAATTGATGAGGCTGTTTTTAGGGAATCTTAACTTAAGCTTCCTCAAAAGATGAGAAAGATAAGAATTGTAATCAGACACTTAAAAAACCCTCCTTGCTCAGATCTCTTCTAAAAGAGTCAAACAGAATAAAATTCTAACAGTAGCACAAGTGGTTCATAAGCGCTGGCGGTTACACTAAGTGGGGTCCCTAGTCTGGGCAGGTGCCCAGAAATATCAGTGTTAGTCTTGGCAGTAGATGATGTGTAGCCAGTGTTTTGGTGGTATATAATGTTTCCTACATAACTTCTTCCAGTGTCACTTTCAGTGTAGCTGAACCAGCATTTGGGGGTAAGAGGGATAGCTTATTTCATTGTAGAATATTTGCTTTCTAAGTGTGCATCTTAATTAAATGCTTATCTGATACCTGTCAAAACTAGGGATTACAAACGTGTCTGGTAGTTGACAGATTAGAACTTAGTTTTCATTCAGGCCTCTTTATGCAACATAAAGAAGAAAAATAGCATGACCTTAAAGATGTATACAATACCTTTATGAAGAAGCGGCAATGCAGAGAAACCTAATAATGTTTGATATCAGGTTAAGAAAATGTATTTGAAAAAATGAATACATATTGACTTCTAAGTTAAATATATTGCATACACTTACTCAAAAGATTTTGAATTTGATGCTTTTGGATCAGTTTTCACCCATCATGCAGTTGCACATACATTGTTATCATATATTCTTTAAGAAAATTCGTAGAAAAAGTACTGTGTATTCTTCAAAGGTAAGTGTTGTAATTTCTAGTTTTTCCCGCTCTCCCGATCCATGCCTTATGTGTGTGACTGGATGTGGAATGTTCGGGGCCGGTGAACCACCTCACCAGCAATTGATGTGCAACTACCCACTGATGAGACATAATGGCTAGTAACTAACTGCGTCAACTGCCTGTCCCCTTATCTGCTAACAGGTGAGGAGCTCATTTCAGCTGTTTTTTGGTTATTTATCGCTGTTTGCTGAAAGCTTTTCATTTCTGTTTCTGGATAAATTTCACCCAGTCGTAACTTCCCTTCCACCTTTTTTAAACTTGCTTTTAATTCCAAAAAAGTTTTTTTTAGGTTGTTGGGTTTTTTTTTTTTTTGAGGAGTGTGTAGAAGGTCAGGCAGTATGTTGAGGAACAGCTCCCTTGCTTTGTTCTTGTAAACTTGTTACCTTGGTCAGGTCCCCATTTATTGACAATTTTGGCATAGTAGACCACCGCAGAATTCGACTTCAGGCTGTGAGGCAGCATTTGAAAGAATATTTGTAGCTGTTCCAATTGTGCAGATAACCTTTTGGTGAGACTTGTATAAAAACTATTAAACATGGTCTTCTCAAGTTCTCAATTTCAAATAGTAGCTGCAGTAGAAATTGTAGTAGAAAATTCAGTTATTAACATAACACTCCAATGATATTTTTAATGTGGTGGCACTGCTAACTGTAATACTATGAATCATTTTAGTAGAAATGCTCAGCTAATACAGATGCAGTGTCAGATAGGAGACTTGGGTGAAGGGAGCATCCCAACCGGTTAAAATTTGCTGGAGTTCAACAAGAAATTCAGGAGCATTCCAGAGCTTGAGGTTTTCAGATTTATTCTAATAAAATCAATATAATAGAAAATAAATGCAAAAGAAAATAGAATTTTATTTGTGTAGCTAATTCGACTTCAAATTTATAATTAGCTTCTGAATTTGTTTGCCATATGAACCATTTCTTTGTCCATAGAATTTAAATATGACTTACCTTGAAATTAATTGAGGCTGCTGGCTGTTGATAAAGGTATGAATAGAATGTATGTAGGAGCCAGGCTAAGCTTCATTTTTAAGATTTAAATTGTTGCCTTTTTATTAGATGTCTTTGCATCCTGAAGTTTACGAGACTGGGATTCAATCATAATGATTGCCTTCTTGGAAAATAAGGATATGCAGTTTTAGTGTTCTTTCTCATAATAGAGTAGTCATAATAATCATTGTCAGCCCTTTAGATTTAAAGAGTATTTTTCTTTTTCTGACTTGTATTAAATTGTACTGACACTTGGGGCAGTTATAGGCTGTTATGCTTCTATAGTGGGTAAATGTGCCACCTACTGGTGAGATGGTTGAGAGGTTCTTGGAGCTCTGAACATCCCTCACTCAGTGCTACACACTAAGAATGGACACAGGAATGGGGAACTGTTATGATAACTAGTATCTTCTAAGAACAGGAATTACTGGTAAGTAGCTAATTTCTGATATGTCGGATGTTAGTTTTAGCAAAATACTTGAAGTTCTAAAAGTGGAAAAAAAAAAATTACTAAAAGTTGTAAGTACAAAAATATACCAAGATATTCCCATAACCATAAGTTTTCAGTAATGTGAGTAAAAGTAATACATTTTAAAAATGTCATTCAAATATGGAATGTTTTTGAAATATGTATTTCATGTTTTCCTGTAGCAGCTTTTCTTTACTGTTTGGAAATTGATTTATTTGTCTTTGAAGTAGCAGGATGTTGATATATCGCCTTTCACTTGAGCTCTTCCTGTGGTGAAACTCTGTCATCCATATGTGAAAAAAAAATATTGTGTTTTAATTTTGGTGGGTTTTGGGTGGTGTAATTTGTTTCTTTTTTAAGAAGAAATGCTCTGAAAAATACTTGTATATATGGTGCTTCTAAATATGCTAGTGGTTTGTGTTGTTGCTTAGTAGGTGACTCTAGAGACTGACAGAAACCACAGATGGTTTCTTTGAAGTGAAGAACTGGTTTGGTTGTGACTAGTAATATTTATCACCTTAAGCCATTTTTTTACCCTCTCTCACTTTTTTATTTTCCTATCTACTTTCTACATGAATTTGAGAGCACAGCTACTATCTCCCATATTCTCCGTATTCAACCACTTTACATCTTCTTCAGTTATTTCAGAAGCATAGTTTGTCTTGAAATGTAGAATCATAACTTTTGGGTTTTGCTTACTAGTTGTCTGTTCTTTCTTTTCCTCCTCCTTTTTGCCTGCTGTTTTTTCTTGGTTTTGTTGTTTTCTGTTTCTTATCTGTCCTATACTTCCTAATATCCAGCAAAAGCTTTTTTTTTTTCCCTCAGTTTTTTTTTTTTTTTCCCCCTCAGTTCTGTTTTCTTTGTTTTGTCTGTCCTAGTGCAAATCGATCTGAACAGAAACTATTATTTGGTCTGTATTTTTGTAAGACACTAATTGATATTAAGCAAAGGTGATCTGCGTAAAGTATTGAGCATTGAGTTAGGTATGTTTTAGTTGTGTAGCGTATGCATACATCGCTCCATTCTTGGTTACAAGATGATAGATTTTAGTCAAAGCATTATAAACTTTCTGTAACAGCCACCAGAATTTAGCATTTTATTATTATTTGTACCTTTTTGTCTATAAATTTAAAGGAAGACATTTGAGTAATCAAAAATGTAAATACCTGTCAGATATCCAGGGCTTTAGGACCGTTCATATTATTGACATCTTTCCAAAGAAAACCTACTATTTTACCTGTAAGGGAAGTTGTGTCACCTTGGACTTATAAATATTTAAACATATTTATAACCATTGGTTTAGGCAATTTCAGTAGTCGTCGTTCCATAGAATTGAAGGCTACAGGATGCATACCTTTAAATACTAGTTTATCTTCCTAATATGAAATGTTTAATCTGTGATATAAATTTGTGCTGTTTTAGTCTTTTACTAGTGGTTCTGATTCAGATCACTTCTGCATTGTAGAATATACCCCATAATTGTTAGGTTTCTTTTACACATGTAAATCAGTTATAAGTTGTCATTGTTAGGATGTAGTAGATCTATAATTATAATAGACCTTTTTTTTTTTTTCCTTCCAGAAAGCTTGTGTGAAATGCTTTTATTTTCCAAGCAATTTCATTTCAAAATTACTTGTCTTCTAGCAGTATGTTTGTTTTGTTTTGTTTTGGTTTTTTTTGTAGCTGGTTTAAAGTTTAAGTCCAAGAGAATTGTAGCTAAAGGAGATGATAGAAGCTTTGGGGTGCCTTCTGAAGATGTTCAAATGCTTAGTGCTTTCCTATTTGGACTGAATTTTATCAACATTAAACCCACTATTTAAACATTGAAAATAATCTGTTTTTTTTTTCATCATCCTGCCATATTGCAAAGCATGAGTTGTATATGGCTTCAAAAACATAACTTTTCTGACTTACTGCTTCCAAAGCTTAAGTTCATAAATAAGTATTTCTTCCTCAGGATCAGAT
>WHYT01017395.1:752458-804240 GCA_009806455.1 Tetrax tetrax | reverse complement strand
GAAAATTTATTTATAAAATTTTTTTTTTTTTTTTTTTTTTTTAATTGTGTTTGTTTTTTTTTTTTTTTTTTTTTTTTTTTTTTTTTTCGCAATTTTTGCTCTTGCGTTTGATCCAGGTTAGTAATGGTAACACACAGCAATATTTTAATGCATTTCAGAAATGTATATGAATTAAAACACTGAGTAGATCAATAAGCATGATCTAGAACTGGTAATAAGTTCTAGATAACCTTCCAAAAAAAAAAAACCAAGATGCAATCCTTTCCGCAAAGATGTTGTATTTAAAGTGTGCCTAAACAATAAAAATAAATCAGAAGATCAAAGAAACTGGCTTCTTTCTTAAAACTTTAAAAGATCAAAAAGAGAGACAAATAACATACCTTTTTGCTAAATTTTAATGAGCATTTGAGAATTTCACACAAGAAGTAAAATTTCAGAGTGCTTTAAAATACATGTAAGCTACAGTTAACAGTTGTCACTGCTGAATTTGTGTTGATAGTCTTAGGAAAAAGATTTTGCTGAATAAACTGGAAGGAAACAACTCTTGACTTGTGGAAGCTGTGCATTTAGGACAAAGTTGCTGTTCATTAGAATGATGTATTTTATGCTGCCTAGTAATGATTGGCTGAAATGGTTACGTTTCTGCTTTTCTGGTAACTTTTTTAGTTTGGTAAAATATTTTTTATTATTTTAAAAGAACTGAGATATTAATTTGTTAATATTACAGTGTGAATTTGTTTTCATTTAATGCTTAGACTTTGTTTGAGAATTTAGAAATTATAATAAGGGAAAACAAGTTTATTGCTTGAAACATTTGCTTATGTATGTGTTGAAAATGGGATGTTCTTCTTAATAGGTTTAAAACCAGGGCAACGCAAAGTTTTATTCACTTGCTTTAAGAGAAATGATAAACGTGAAGTAAAGGTTGCTCAGCTGGCTGGTTCTGTGGCTGAAATGTCAGCTTATCATCATGGGGAGGTGAGTATGAAGGATGGTAAAGCTGTGAAGATTTTTAGCCTACGTATAATATTAGGTAAATGTTTACTGTATTGAAATTCCAATCTATTGACTGTAAGTCTACTAGCCATAGATTTACTTTTAAAGAAAATGAACCCAGTAGTATATAGCTTAATAAGACAGCATATTTCAATTTTTTCCAAATCTTTGTGCACAGTGGTATCCCAAATAGTTTGTGGGTTGTGACAAAATAGTAGATAACTAATTCTAATTAGATTCTTAAATCATAGGAATATAGGAACTATGTAGTAGAACAATTTTTGTCTTAAACAAGAAATATAGTCTTTTAAGGTAAGAAGAAGAGATACTGTTCTTGGAAAACCTGTGTTGGAAACAAGGATTATTTCAATCTCCTATTTTGTTTATATTTATCTGAAATATTAGCAAGAATTGCTGTATTAGCAGTCTCTCTTCATCCTGTCTTCTCTCCCTTTAAAAGCAATGAGTAGTAGTAAGTGCAGTCAGTTTGTGCTCCTTTAATTCCTCCAAAGAATTGCTTTAGAAAAAAAGGGGTTATAAGCATAAAATGTAAGGACACTTAAATCGGTGAGGCAATGTGGCTATGGAAGGAGAAGCAGCTCCTGTAATAAGTTTACAATATTCCTTTCTCAGGGAAACTACTTTTTTAAAATTGAATTCAGGTTAGTCACACAGTTTTTGGGCATTAAAAATGTATTTTATCAGCCGATTAGAAAGGATTATCTCTTCTTATTACTATGAATATGTATTTTCTTGCAGCAAGCGTTAATGATGACTATTGTCAACTTGGCTCAGAATTTTGTGGGAAGTAACAATGTTAATCTGCTACAACCTATTGGTCAGTTTGGTACCAGGCTTCATGGTGGAAAAGATGCTGCCAGCCCTCGCTATATTTTCACCATGTTAAGGTAAACACAAATGTATAGCTAAACACATGCTTTTAAAAAGCCTTGTTATGAAACTAATCCTTTCACAAGACTACAGGGCTTTTTTTGTGGTTGAGGAATGGGAGAGGACTGGAATATTTTGATAGAAGCTTGAATTCCACTTTGTATCTATAAGTGTGTTTTTGCACATGGACTCTTTGCATTGTCTTCCATGCATAGAAGTGCTGTGGGAATCGTAGCTTTTAAGGAATTAAACCTTGAATTATAAGGCTGAAGACTGAAAATGTAGATCACTCAGATTAGTTACTGATCTTAAATTGTAACTTCTTGCTGAAGTAGCTTTCACTTTCCCTGTTCAGTGTGAAAGCTATTCAGTTTCAAAAGAAAGTGTATTACTACCTGATGATAAGTCCTGCAACATAGTGTAGACTTGAAAGCTGAGATGGATTCTTTTCCTTTTGGATTAATTTCTTCGTATCAAGCTATATTACATATACATAATTAATAATGAAGACCTAATTTAATGATGCTGATTTTTCACAGCTAACACCCTGAAATTCAATTTGGCGTGCAGAGTGTTAAAATGTATTCCTTAACATAAATTGTAGTACTTTATAATTATGTTGCTTCTTTAATTTCCTAATTTCAGTGTGATATTTTGCCTAAAATTCCTTGGAGTTTCTTCTTTTCCTCTAATTGTAAGCTTTATATGTAAGTAAGCAGGCTTTATTCCCTTTCTCTTATATATTCTTTCTGTAGCACCTAATTTTGTACATTTTCTTTTTTGTATGAGGTGCTGGAAATTGTTTTCACCCAGGACAATGTTGATGAGCAAAAGGAGTCATCAGTAAAACCTCTGTAGTATTTTCAGAGACTACTAGGACTACAGTTAAGCAATGTAATTTTGCAACTATTTGGATGCTATGTTTCTTTATTACTGGATGACCTACAGTCACATTGTACTGTGTGTTCTGAATGCTTCAAAGAATTATATTTTTGTAGATGTTAAATGTCATCAATTACTAGTGTATCGTGTTCATGTGTTATTGTGAAGGAAGCAAACGTCTGTTATGAACACACTCTTCCATTGGGAAGAACTTTCTTTTCTCAGGAGGCACGTACATTGTATTTTCAGCTTCAGAATGGCAAAGAGAAAGGAAGACATGAGAAAAATCTACAAATAGATCATGTCTGGACTTACGGGCTGTTAAAGCATTATGTACTTTATTTACTGGACTCCAATTAAACAGTTTTCTTATTTTTCTTTTTAAAGCCCTTTAGCAAGGCTGCTTTTTCCATCAGTGGATGACAACTTGCTTAAATTCCTTTATGATGACAACCAACGTGTAGAGCCTGAATGGTATATTCCCATCATTCCCATGGTTTTAGTAAATGGAGCTGAAGGAATTGGTACTGGATGGGCTTGCAAACTTCCAAACTACGATACCAGAGAGATTGTAAACAATGTCAGACGAATGCTGGATGGCTTAGATCCCCACCCAATGGTAAAAATAATAGTATATACTAGTATTGTATATGTTTGCTAAACAACCCTTGTTTTGTACTTACAAAATGAATTCATATCACTCTAGAAATGCTTGGCTATTGGAACATCTGAGTTGGATTGTCCCAGTAATTTTGTGTAGGAGCTTTACTTGACTGTCGGGATGAGGCTGGGGAAGTTCACCTCGAAGCAAAAACATTGCAATTTGTATTTTTCCGATTTTTTTCAGAGGACTTTTTCTTCAGTCTGCTGACTGTAAGCCTTCACAGTTGCAAGCCTTACAGGGTAGTTATGACATGGCAGTAGAGTAAAAATTTGTATTGCTCTTTTGTTTTTTGAAGATACTACTACTTATCTTCAGCCAAATTTAACATTTCCTCTGTCTTGTCTGAATTGTACTCTCTTTTATATATCTGTAAACGTAGGAGAAAACATTGTCGCTGTTCAAGAAAATCAGCAGCTTCTGAACTGCATCTAGCTTCTGTTCCTTTATTTAAAATTTTCTAAGAAGTTTTGGAAGTGGTGTATATTTGACAAAATTTGGACAGGAAGAATACCTGGGTGAACCTAGAGTACATCTAACCAACAGATGAGACACAGATAATGTAATCTTTACTTTACAACTGATGAATATTGCTACTTTGATGTGTTTAAGAAGTCATAGAAGCAGAAACATCTTTTCTTCTCTGCTTAGGTCACAGTTCACTGAGTGTGCAGTATCAGTTTTCATGACATACTGAATGTCCTTTTGCAAATTCTTGGGAACAATGAATAGATTTTTTTTTTTTTAATTAATGCAATCCATTGCCCTTCCTTTAGGACTCCTAGGCCTTCTGTGTAGTCTCACAGTCAATTGAAGCTTCACTGTGGTTGAAAGAGGCAGTTCTGCCTCCATCTAGCTCCTTTCTGTATGCTGGTATGTGTTTGTGGCTGCATGGTAAGCTGGATAAGGGAATCAATTCAGTTAAAAAAAAAAAAGAAAGTCCCCACCCTGTTAGTTACCTTTTAAACTGGATGGGTTCCACTATCTTTGCCAAACAGCACAAAAATGAAAAAATGGTTAGGGGAGGTAGCACCACTTCTGTAAAGTTATTGTGAGACTGGGGTATTAATCTGCTTTCTGTCATGCCTTATCTGTGCTTGCAGGTTTTTTTTTTTAAAGAGAAAAAAACCAAACCAAACCAAAAAAAAAAACCCCACAAACAAAACAAAAAACCCACCACCTCACTGGGTTCAGCTGCATCTTCTTAATCATTTATTTACTCTGTAGATGTTGAGATACTTGCTTCTGTCACTTGCATGTGTGTATTCTTTTTTTTCTGTAGCATTTTTTGTATGACTTAAGATTTTCACAGGCATGAGAGGCTGGTTGATGGATTAGTGCAATATAAAGTGATAGCTGTATGGTGTATGGGAAACAATATTTTTCTGATGTTTTATTGTAAATATTGTTGCCACTTTGTTTTTTGCAATTTCAGCTCCCAAACTACAAAAACTTCAAAGGAACCATCCAGGAACTTGGTCAAAACCAGTATGTAGTCAGTGGTGAAATATTTGTTGTGGATAGGAACACAGTAGAAATTACAGAGCTTCCTGTAAGGACATGGACCCAGGTAAGTAACAGTGAAATACATTTTGTTGCTTTTTGGTTTTATGTAAAAGTTCCTTATTTAATTATTTAATCCCATATCCGGATGAATTTTTAACACAATTTCTGTACATACATGGAAGAGAACATGGTTTCATTCTTTTGTGTGCCTTTGTAGAAGATGGTTTTCTACTTGTGCCATCTACTGTCCATACGACAAAGAATACCTACTTCTGGTGCTGAATTAGTGTTTAATTCTTTTTCTTTTGAGTAGACTTTTCTGTTGTTGTTAGATGCCTCTTATGTTTGTGCTAGTCTTGGCCTGTGTTTTGCAGGTTATACTGGTTCTGTAAATTCTTACTGGTATGAGATGTGATTCACAAAGCTTTGAAATCTTATGTTGTTCAGTTTGTTTAAGGAATTAGGGATTTTAAAAAGTGTTTGTTTTTTGCCACCCTATTTTTGATAGGTGTACAAAGAACAGGTTTTAGAACCTATGTTGAATGGGACTGAAAAAACTCCAGCATTAATTTCTGACTATAAGGAATACCACACTGATACGACTGTGAAATTTGTTGTGAAGATGACAGAAGAAAAACTTGCACAGGCAGAAGCTGCTGGATTGCACAAAGTCTTTAAGCTTCAAACAAGTCTTACTTGTAATTCTATGGTAACTTTTTCATGTTTGGCTATCAGAATCCTTACCGGTGCTTGTCGTAAACTCAAATGTTTTTGTAGTGTACTTCTGTACTTGGTCTTGAACAACGTGTTGTGTATTTGAAATTATTTGACTTGTGGAAGGTTGTAGTGATGACAAATATTAAGTCAGTATGGATCAGTAAATCCATTTTAGTCTTGAAGAATCTTTCAAACCAAATTAGACAGACTCAGACTGGTTAGTTCCCTGTAACTGAAAATTTCCTGTGCAGCTAACCAGAAGTGGTTAATGTAAAGTAGATCATACAAATAATTATTTGCCATATTACAATTAGATTTGAGCTTTACGCTTGAGACAAGCTACATTTTCAAAATTGCACTTTATGTGGGACTGTTACTCCTGTAACAGGAGTTACATCATTCAATGTTTCCACCAACATAAATCCCATTTTAGTTTGTAAGGCATAGAAAACTCTATCCCTAGGCTCCTGAAGACATAATAGTGATGTCAATTACTCATATGATGTATTCTGCTTGTTGCAAGATGGGAGTAAGAATGTGAGTAAATATACGTGTCTGTCTATTACAAGAGGGATTTAAATTGTAAGATAATTTCTGCCAGAATACTTCCAAACAAACTGTCTTTACAGAGTCTGAAAAAAACAGTTCTGTTTTCCTTTATGGCAGATACCATTTTCAGATATTATCACAAAGAAAAATACCGTTACTGTTTCTGTTCTTGTATAAAGCAAAAGCTATGTGAAAATAGGTTAAAAATAAATTAAAGACCATAGAATTGGAAGAGGACAAAGGCCGTGCTTAACCCATTTTGTAGATTGTGCTTGAAAAGCGAATCCACCAAATTAAGGCGATAGTATTTCTCACACGTTTAAACAACCGTATGAACTACTATGAGAATATGTCTTCAAATTAATGTTTAACAGATTACAGAATGTTTTGCAGCTTAATCCTGCGTTTTCTGCCTACTGAAATGAATTGTAAGGGCTGCTTTCTGTGTATGTGTAGAAATTAATCTGCCCTAGTGTAAGCATCTGAAAAAGTTATGGGAGCTAGTCGTTGTTCACCCAACTCCCAAATAGATACGTTAGATGAATTGCCCTCTAGAGGGGCTTATTTCTTTCAGTTGACTATAGAGGGCACCTAGGGTGACTGTTTCACCTATAAATGCCTAAACTGGAGCTGTCAGAAGTCAGGCAGGATTGATTCCACCTGTGATGTGAAAATGATTTCTTGCTTTGTTTGTGCTTCAACTTGAAGGATGGCAGTTTTCACAGCTGAACCAAAAATTAAAGATGCTTTTAAATTGTTATGTTAAATAGTTGTGGATTGTTAGGTGCTACTGAACTTGTGCTTTAATATTTAGATAAAATAAGTCATTCAACTGAATTCAGACATATATTTCTCTATATACCTATCTTCCTATTTGAACATGATACCATAAATCTCATCTTAAATCTACTTGTGAATAAAAATAAAATCTATCCAGCTATCTGCTGTTAGTTCCGTAGTAAGGTTTGAGTTCAGTCTTTTTATATGGTGTATGTATATGTGCAATAGAAATAAATTTATACACGAAGTTTAGCAAATTTAGAGTTATACAGTCTCTCTCAGATAGTATATTATGTGTTTTATAGGTGCTATTTGATCATATGGGATGTTTAAAGAAGTATGAAACTGTGCAAGATATCTTGAAGGAGTTCTTTGATTTGCGATTACATTATTATAGTTTACGCAAGGAATGGCTTGTGGGAATGCTGGGTGCAGAGTCTACGAAGCTTAACAATCAAGCTCGTTTTGTTCTAGAGAAGATACAAGGAAAAATTACCATAGGTGAGTAAAAGTAAGTTAGAATTGGTAACAGTGGGGGAAAATCTAGAAATTATTTAAATATAGTAGAATGTGCTTGCATGTAAGATGCTTATTTTCATGACACTGATTTTTCTTTTTCTTTTTCTTTTCCTCTCCTCCCCCTGTGTTGTGTGTGTATTGTAGAGAACAGATCAAAAAGAGATTTGATTCAAATGTTGGTCCAGAGAGGTTATGAATCTGATCCAGTAAAAGCCTGGAAAGAAGCACAGGAAAAGGTAATAATCCAAAATTTCTGGATATATTAGATGCTGTTAATATTATAAATGATGTAAATTTATTCAGCTGTTTGTTTTCTAGTAATCTAACTTAATTTATAAGTTTTATAAAGATTATTTATTACTCCTTATTGGCTTCCTTTTTAAAAAATACATGAAACATACAAAAATATTGTCACATAATATTGGTATCATATGTGGATAATTCTTAGAAGAAAACCAGATAATACAAGTCTGAAAATGAGAATGCAGGGGACTGAATTTCTTAATGTACCCAAATCAAAACTGGTAACTTGATTTCTAACCGAGTGATACATAAAATGCTGCATCAGTTACCCCACACATAGAACTGATTTTCCCCTTATTATTTATTTGTCATATGACTGCAAACTGTAATTATTTATATATAACTTAGTCACCAATTTTCTGTAATGAAACAGAAATATTATAAAGCTATGACTTTTGAACTTACTTTAGTAAAAGTGACCTTGACCTAATTTATTTCTGCTTTTTTAAAGCTTGGGAATTTTTTTATTGTTCTAGAACAGAGATGCAACAAGTTAAATTTAATGCTTTACTATAGGAAAATGAAACTACTTTGAAAAGCAACTTGAAATTTCTGTCAGCCACCCCTTTTCTGTGGCATTGCTACTGCTTTTCCTATTTGCTATAATTTCTTGTTTGATTTGCTTGACTTTTTTTTTTTTTACTACTGTATTTTAACTCCATGCAGTGTGTTGTATTTTATTATAAAACTATTATAATGAGAAATTTTGATCCACTTCCAAACCACAGTTTGTGTATTTAGGGCTTTGATAACAGTTTTTATCCAAAAGTCTGTGCTCATTTTGAAAAGAAGCAAATATTCATTAATTTCCCCAGGGCAGAGATCTCAGCCCTGTGAGGTAGCCAGTAGCATATGAGGCATATGGCTAGCATCAGGTTCAGATTTGTTTTCTTAAATCAAATGATTTAATAATCCACTGTAGAAGGTCACAGGAACATGGCCTTTTGGAAGGGTCCAGAAAAATGTTAAGGTTATTGAATCCATGAGGGCACACCTCAGTACTCTGTGATGGTGCGTTGGAGCAGTGTTACAGTTCATACATAGTGCTAGGATTATTACTACTTATAATTGTGAATATTTCGCTTTAGGCAGCAGAAGAGGAGGACCCACAGAACCCAAATGATGATGCTTCCTCTGCTTCTGGCTCAACTTCTGGCCCTGACTTTAACTATATTTTAAACATGTCTCTCTGGTCGCTCACAAAAGAGAAAGTAGAAGAGTTAATTAAGCAGAGAGATTCAAAGGTTGGTACACCGTGGAAGGCTTGTTCAAAAATGATATAGTAATTACTGATGTATCTAATTGTGAATGTTCAGTTTTGATAGTATTCACTTCAGTTGTAACTTAGTAACTTACATTCTGCATACTACTTTCATGTTTTAGGAGAGAGACCTAAATGACCTTAAAAGGAAATCTTCTTCAGATCTCTGGAAAGAAGATTTAGCGGCCTTTGTTGAAGAGCTTGAAGTATGTTTTATGTTAGATATCTTTCTAGAAATATTAATTTTAAATGAATTTAATTAAAAACATGAATTAATTAAAAGTATTAAATCTGAAGCAAAAAAATAGTAAAAAGTACATTTTGGATTAAAAGCAGGTAGACCTCCAAAAATAGTAATAAGTGGGAAATTAATATTGGGTATTTGTGTTCCTAATTGTGTTCCTCAGGGATTGTCTCTTACATCTATTCTATTTGATGTTTTTTTCCAAGTCAGTGATGATAAAAGAAAAAACACCAGGAGAAAATTTGTTTTCAGATGACAAAAAAAATGGGAGTAGTAAATGATAACAGTAATAAATATAGTAGTTCTGCGTGATCTACTTGGTTGTGAGGCAGTAAGTACTGCCAAGTGCAAAGCTGTACATGTAGGAGCGAAGCGCGTATCCCATAAGTACTATATGAGGGGCTCTTACTTTACCTCATCAGTAACTCTGCAAAAAGGTAAAATCCGATTAGCGAATAACTTGCTGAGCCTCAGCTTTCAACGTTACCTGAAAAGGGCTGACTGTAATCTTAGGAAGTGACACAGGATAATACAAATAAGACATTTGTTTTATTTATCTGTGTGTTCATGGTACCGCTGCATTTTGGATGTCCATATTTCAGCTCTATGTTCGTACTGTGAAAAAAGCTGATTAAATGACTGGACAAAGTGCTGTGAAAATGACTCTAGAAACTAGCTGCTCAAATTAAATGCTGAAATACTGAAAAGTTATATCAGTACCCAGACACATAGATGAGGAATGAAAACTTGATAAAAGAAAGATTTTCAGGCTAGCAGTGTCCTGAAGTTCATATTTGCTTAATCTGGAACAAAAGTGTAGTTTTTAACTGTACAGGTTAATTAATAATTTACCAAGATTAAGTGATTGGTTTTCCATTACTGAAAAGTGTGTTACAGTTCAGACAAGAATTAAGGGAAGTCTTAATGCTCCATGTAAAAAGGAGATGAATCTTAAATAATCACTGTGTTCCACTTTGTCCTCATTAAAAAAGAATGTGTTCCCCTCACCCCGCCCCCTCTTGTTTCTTAGAAAGTAGAAGCACAGGAAAGAGAAGATGTTTTGGCTGGCATGGTTGGCAAACCAATAAAAGGAAAAGTGGGTAAACCCAAGATGAAGAAACTTCAGCTGGAAGAGACCATGCCATCACCATTTGGCAGAAGAATAGTTCCACAGATTACATCGGCCATGAAAGCTGATGCCAGTAGGAAATTGCTGAAAAAGAAAAAGGTAAATCAAAACTACTGCTATAATTAGATTATTTATGATTTAACTGCTATATTTTTCTGCTGTGGTAGCATAAATCCAAACTGTTAGACCTCATTAATGCTGTATTTATAGTGTTTTGCTGACCTAATGCATTAAGAACTTAATACTGGATTTCTTTTACAGTTGCAAGCCTTTTGTGACTACTTGTTGCTCAGATGTTTTTATTGAGATTCCTCTTTCCCAGACTGTTTAACAAATGTCAATTTACTAGTCTACTTTCATTTATTGTCTTCTACAAAACTATTCCACCTCTGTCTTGAAATATAAAGGTGTAATTTATTTTGTTTTACACAACTTTTTTTTTTATATTTTTAGGGTGAAACTGATTCTCTAGCAATAAAAATGGAATTTGATGAAGAATTTGGTGGTGTGCCAGCTGAGGGTGGTGGGGATGATTCACTGAATACATCAGCCACAGCAACTAAACCCCCTAAACCTAAGAGAGAGAAGAAGGAGCCTGGTAAGATCTTTACACAGTCACAGTTAACCTTAGTTGTGTATACTCATTGGGCATTCTCACATAGTGAGAAGGGAAATATACCACAATAATCACTGTTTCATCTGATTTTCTTCCCTAAAGAGATGTGTGGAAATGCTTGAAAGTACTCTGCTGAAATTTCTGCTGTGTAAGCTGCTTTTCTAAGGCTGGTGGATCTTACATTTTCTACATATAATTTTGTTGGGGGTTTAAGTCTTTGAATTTGTGAGTGGAAAAATAGATTACTTTTACCTAATTAGACTAATTCTGTGCAAACTGAACTTTCTAATTTGCACACTCTCTGATGTTGAAGGACATGGAAGTCACCTTCAGTCTGAGTAATAGCATAGACTGTGAAACTTCATTAAATAAATATAGTTTCCTATTGACATATTCAGTTATTCAGACTTTTTGGACGTTAGAGGTGTTACGGCTTGGCAGACTAACCAGTGTCTGTGTTAACTTTCTGTTTTCCTCTGTTAGTAGGATTCTATTATTACTGTTTGAGAAATACATGGTAATGGGGGTGAGCAACAAAAAGGAAAGCTAAAGACAGAAGAGAAGGTTTAATTATGAGTTTGTGGTTTGTTTTTTTTTTTAAAGAATAAAAGTCGTTATGCTAATAATTCTTCTGAGATAAGATCTGTTTTTAATTATTCAGGGGACTATCCAACCTGAATAGATTAACCAAGTACCGTTTGTGACTGAGTAGTCTACGTGCAGCTCAAATCTATTCTAGCCAATGCTGAGCCAGAGCAAGTGAGCCCAGCTTGATCTGAGCTTGCCCTGCAATTGACTGACTCATTGTTACCCTGTGGTAGGGTAACAGTGCTGCTTCCCATGTCAATTGGATTTTTCCAATAACTGTATTCCTGATTATGGTGCCTGAATAATGGAAACCTGCTTGTTTTTCTCCTGGAAAACCCCAGCAACCTTTTTAAAAAAAAAAAAATGGAAGTTTGACTGCAGAGGAGCTAAAACCTCAAATTTGAGATTTTTGTTTTTCAGTTATTAAACAAATTTGTTTGGCAGCAGCAGATCAGGTTCTGTGTGAAATAATTTGATCATGTTAAGTTTTTCTTCAGAAAGGAGAAGAAAATTTGCAGCATTTAAAGGAGAACTTTTAAAGATAAAAAATCATGCTAAATTTATGCATCATGAATTATTAGAAAAGATGAAAATATTTTTTTACCCTGACTGTAGTGAATGCTTTAACTTGTGGCAGGTACTAGGGTAAGAAGAACACCATCATCTACAAAATCCAGCGCAAAAAAAGTGAAGAAACGAAACCCGTGGTCAGATGATGAATCCAAGTCTGAAAGTGATTTAGAAGAGAATGAGCCTGTGATTATTCCAAGAGACTCTCTGCTTAGGAGAGCTGCAGGTACTCAAGTTTTTGTGGATTGCACATTGTGACCGAAAGTTTCAACTACAAACCTAGATTTTCCTTTGACCATAGCCTTCCTTTAGCACTTTATCTCCTACAGATAGCTTGCATTATATTTTCTTCACTGTGCAGTAAGTGAAAAAGATCTTAATGTCAAGACCAGGAACTTCAGAGTTGATATGAATGATTTTGTAAGTTGGTCCAGAAATCTTTTCCCTTATTCTAAACACTAGAGTAGAAATTAGTCACAAAACTAGTGAATTATGCAAGAAATAGATAAGGTAATACCATTACAAATAAACAAACAAAATTACTCTAATGCAATTATACTGTGAAATAAAGCACAAAAGCCCAAATGGCTAATGAACGTTTATAAAAAAAAGATTCTGAACAGTTCATGAAAAACAAAAATATCAGAGACTGAGAGTTTGGAAAATATATAAACTTTCGATAGTTTAAGAAAAACACACAGATTTTTCTGGGAAATTGTTCATCATTTTTTTCAAGCACTTGATTAGGAAGAATGTCCAAATGATAGATTCAAGAAAACTTCAGTCGTAAGTGAAGGATTCTCATTGCTTCCAAGTACTTATGCAGTGATGTCTCCATAATGCCATTAGCTGGAGTATCTGCGCAAGCCACAAGTGGTGTTAGATGTTTAGTAACACTTTAAGTTGTGTCTCTCTGTTCTTCCAGGCTCAGAAAAGTTTCTTTTCCCCTAGGCTTTTGGCTTGTATACGCTGAGGCAGGGATTGTTTAGTGACTTCCACTTTAATTTATTTATGTATTAAATAAATATCTTGAAATGTGTGTATATGTGATTTTTTTTTTTTTTTTTTTCAGCTGAGAGGCCCAAGTATACTTTTGACTTCTCAGAAGAAGAAGATGATGCCGATGATGATGAAGATGCCAACAATAATAATGATTTGGATGAGCTCAAAGTAAAAGCCTCTCCAGTTACAAATGACAGAGAGGATGAGTTTATTCCCTCAGACAGTTTAGAAAAAGATGAATATGACTTCTCCCCAGCCAAATCAAAGCCATCTCCAGAGTAAGTACTGTACCTCAGCAGTATTTCTTTACTGTTTTTTTTCTTTTTTTAATACAGAAGTCTCTGAACAAAACTAAGCAACATCAATTTGTTATTACTCTACATGTGCTATGTAAAATAAAATGTATACATTTCTGGCGAGAAATTAAAGCATATGTTATCTCAGCCTTGCAGTTGACATATGATGAGGTAAACATAACTTCCCAAATTATGGTACGCTGTCAGTAATATCATCTGTTTAAACTCCATCTTGTAAAATTCTCCATTCTCCATCTTGGCCAGTCTGGTGTACATACCTATTGGAAAAAATGTAATTCTTTTAATTCTAAATACCTGAAGTTCACGACTGAATGAATATTTTAGGGGTTTGACTGCTGCAAGCATATACAAAAATGTTAGAAATGCTTTGTAGTGCTAAAACAGGAATTTAATCTCATATGGATATTATAATGTCTACATACTTCAGTATGTGGTTAATGCAACTCATATAATTTCTTTTTCCTGTTTGGAAGTAGAAAAACATCTCAAGACAAGAAAAACCAAGATTTTGGGAACATCTTCTCTTTTCCATCTTACTCGCAGAAGACTGATGATGGTGAGCTTGTTTTTGCTGATCTATTTAATCTTGTAGCAATTGTTATGGAACATATTAGGGAGTTTGTGGTATACTCAAACTTCACACAGTAGTTATAGAAGGAGGATGTCTGGATTTTTAAAGGGGAAGGAGGTTGTGATCCTTGGAGGGACAAAGCTTGTATATTAGATAAGAAAGTCACAGTACATCCATAGCCTAGCTGTAGTATCAGAAGCACCTTTTTTGAGATTAATTTTGACTTTAATTAGTACTGATGATGTAAAATATACAGTGAACAAATCTTATTCTAAACATACTCTGTGACTGTAGATACAACAAAATTGGACAGTGATGAAGAGGATTCTGCTCCTGTTTTCTCATCATCTTTTGCCCCAAAACAAACAGAGAAAATTCCAAGTAAAACAGTAGCTGCTAAAAAGGGTATGTATAGGATTGTCCTGTAAGCCAATCCATTTTTTTAAAACTCATCCTCCACCTTTGCATTGTCTCTTCACATCTTCAAAGTGGGAATGCATTCATTTATTTTCAACTCGGTGAAATTCAACATAAAGTGTGAACTTCTTGCAGATCCTCCTTTCACCAGTGTTCATCTCTTCTCCTTTGCCTAGATTAGACATGATCACAGCTTCATGATCACAGTTTGACAGTGCAGTGATAAGCTAGCGTGCTCAGTTCATTGGTCATCTAGTCTCCTTGATTCTAAGTCCATCTTCATGCCCTGTATCAGCAGCCTCTTCAAAGCACATTTTCTGGTATTGTAATATTTCATCCACTCATTCTGGGAATGCATTCACTCAGGCTGGGAATGCCTATTGTGTGGCTGAAAGGATCATTCCAGTGTTTGATTTTCTGCGACTTCAGAGGTTGGATTCGCAAGGATGGAAAGCTGAAACTGAAGCAGCATTTATTTGTGTGGCTTGCTATCTGTACAGCCATATTCCCTTCTCAATGAGAACAAATAAAGGAATAGGTATGAGTTCAGGTTCTTTTCAGACTTCAGTCAATTTGAGACTTGACTTCTGGTGTTCGCTACAGAGGATCAAGAAACTGCTGAGCTTACTTTTCATGTACTACTCGAGAGCTTTATAGTAAGCCCAAGGGAAATCTGAAAAGCAGGCTTACTCTTTAATTATGAGCAGCTGCTCACCTTGAATACCCCAGCCAGCTGTTGAGATTCTAGCAGTGAGACATGCCCTTCGCATCACCTGTGGGACCGATACCATTCCTGAACATTCTACCAAAAACTTGGGCTTCTTGAGAGCCTGCGTACATTGACCCAACTGCAGACTTTCATTTCATGTCATGATATCTAGTGTAGAGCTTGGCTGAGCTGATTGCAGTCTAGTTGCTGTCAGAGATCCTTCCCCCTTGTGCAGGCATTAGGTACATAATCTAAGGTAGCAGTTCAGAATCCCACTAGAGCTAGTACAGAGGGAGATGGATGTTCTGGAAGCCATGGACACTATTACTTTAGCCACCAGATAACAATTAGGTTTGCTGTCCATTGGACTTGGTGTTCTGCAGGCAGACTTCACAGGAGTTGACCGGTGATGACAGGCTCTGTTTCAAGGGAAGAACAAGTCTCGTGTTTGTGGCAGTGTGTCATATCTCTCTTTCATTCCCCAGTTATTTCTTTCTGCCCAGTTCCTTGTTTGTCAGTGAGAAGTCTGCCTGTTTTCTAACATCAGTGAAAAAACTTGAGGACTCAGGGCCAGCTGAAGATAGTTATGTCTCATGGTGTATGTGCTGGGTAGTACTTGCCAATGGAGCGTACTTGACTTCTGTCTGGTATGCAGATTTCACCTTAACAGCACGAGGAACTGTGTGAGGCACAATGACCGGGCCAAAACATACACAGTCCTGTAGGAGGATGTCTAAACCTCAGCTCCTGATGTTGAATGTCACCTGGACCTAAAATGGACCCCTTCTATGTAGGTCCTCTTGGTCACAGTTTCTGCTTGTCCCCTTCAAGTTGATGAAACTTCTGAATCTTTCCCTTTCCTGCCCCCTAGTCTTTGTTTCTGATGCTGGTAAAGCTTTTTCCTGTATGAAGGACTTCATTGCCTTAAGGGACCTAAAATCACGTACCTTCAGGTAACGCTGCTCCCTCCTTTACTGATAACTACTTACTTACTTTTGGTGGTGCTTCTAAAAAGTATTCCTTCTGCTGTCAGTTGCTGTGTACTTTTTCCAGCCTTACTGGTTGGTCTTTGTGGCTTGCTTAGTTTTACTTTACAGTAATACAGCTGTGTTTTCCCAGTTGAGATGCCTGGAGAGACCTGTTTCAAGTTGCTTTCAAATATGGTTCCTGACTTGTTGCTTCCCTCGCCAAGTCTTATCTGAAATGCTGCCGTAGCCAACAGCATTTTTTTTCCCCATTCGTGATGCCCAGGAAGACTTTGGTTTTTGTATTGTCAGGACCTGATAGTTGGAGTACCCAGTAGGTCTTACACAAAAAACTGGAAAGGCATAGCTGTCTTTGTGCAGTGAGTCTCCAGTGGGGAGCAGTTTAAGGCATCAGCCAGACAGTTTGTGGCGACACTCTCTTGTTGTCTGAACACATTCCCCTAGTGATACCGTAAGTGAAAGCCCAAGTTTTCACAAATGTCTGCATTCCTGGTAGCTGAGTGTTTTTCTCTCATCATCTTTGAGATATTTGTGGCTGATTGATAAAGAGTGTAGCTCAGTAGTGTATCTATCTGAGCGAAACACTGACTTGTCTGAATGCATCATCCGATGGTCTTTTCCAACCTAAATAATTCTGTGATTCCATTCCTTATCATCCGTTGTGTGAACATACCAATAACTGACTTCTAAAGATGCCAAGAGTAATTGCATGGCAGTAATTAAAATTCTTTAAGAAGAAATCTTCTCAGGTATGTCCCCTTCCTGTCATTTCCTCTTTTTTTTTCTGAAGTTCCTTTTCATGGAGATTGTCAGAAAACAATGTCACAGAGTCAAATGCACTATTTCTCTAACAACTCCTGCAGTACTCATGGGGAAAGTTGTACTGCAGCTGTACCACTGTGAAGGAAAAAAAATGTCACAAGCAGCAAGCTGTAAACGCTGTAATGTATCCAAATGTGTTAAAGTAGCTAACCTGGAGAGCTTATGTTGCTGCTCTACTGGTAACCTGTTTTGTGCTCAAAAAAAAAGTATTTCATCAAAACACTGGCGCTGAACGCGCACTGATGCATCTCAAAAAGTATGACAAAGGAAACCTCCTGTTTATTCGATGCAGTTTTAGCATAAAAGCTGAAGTATGTTTTTCCCCAAGTGCAGAAATCGCTTATCTTTCTTAATATCTGCCATTTATCCTGTAATTGGAGTATCTAATAAAAATGTAATAAGACTTCTAACTGATATGTGACTTCTTTAACATATTTAGTATCTCTAACTTCTAACAGCAAAACTCGATGTGCCCCCTAAACCTAAAAGAGCTCCCAAGGCCAAGAAGGTGGAAACTGTAAACTCTGACTCAGATTCAGAATTCGGCATTCCAAAGAAGACTGCGGCACCCAAAGGTAAGAGGTTTGGTGCTGTGCTGCTCCACACTCGCGTCCGTGCTCTCTGTAACGCAGGTTCACAATCTTCTTTTTCAGAAATATTGTTTCTAAAATTAGAACTACATTCATTTATCAGTAAATTAATCACTAGTAGATTACTCAGCCATGCACCTTTTCTGTGACAAATATAGTGTACTGATTTTTTTTTTTTTTTTTTTTTAATAAACAATGTGTGAACTTTTTATCCAGCCTTCGCTGTTGAGAATGTATTCCATAGCCCTACCACACTCCTTTTCTTGTTCATCGGTTCTACTGGATACCGCTTACTTTCTTTGAGCTCAGCTTTTTAGAAGACAGTAAAGTTCTGATAGTAATTCCAGCAAGTAGCATTTTCTTGGTTTTCTTTTAAACCAATTCTTTGGTATCCCAGTTGTCAGAGTCCTCACAACACAGCACACCAAGCTGAGGAGTCTGTAAAGGATGTGCCGGTGTTGATAGTTGATATTTTACTGCTGCTGTGAAGAAGCTTGACTTGTAAACTAAATTTGAACTTTAACACATAGACATACTAAAGTAATTTCACAAGGGTTTTTTCAGTTTGCTGAACTCTGGAGTTTTATTAGAAAAAAAAAATAAAAAAATACAAATTTAAATCATATTCTTTCACCTAGGAAAAGGTAGAGGGGCAAAGAAAAGGAAAGCATCCAGTTCAGAAAATGAAGGTGAATACAACCCTGGGAAGAAAACACTTAAACCAACACCAAGCAAGGTGAGCTCCATCTTCTCTCCTTTTGAAAAGAACTTAATGGATTGCTTTACATAAACAGTACGTGGTCTTATTATAGGTTCCTAATATGCTAATGGGGGTTTAGGCATGGTTAGAAATTAGATGTTAGAGAAGGTTTATTTCCATTCTGAATATGAAAAGGGAAATCATAACACAACTGACTTGACTTTTCTTTTCCAAAGAAACCCAAGAAGGCCGCTTTCGACCAGGATTCTGATGTGGAAGTCTTTCAGTCAGGCTTTGCCTCCGAAACCGCCCCAAAGCCACGGACAGGCCGGGCTAGAAAAGAAGTGAAATATTTTGCAGAGTCCGATGAAGATGATGATTTTGATATGTTTAATTAAGTGCCCAAAGAGCACACAAACGTTTTCCAACAAATATCTTGTGTTGTCCTTTTTGTCCCTTCTGTCGCAAACTTTTGTACATTTGAGTTATTTTATGTGATAATGTAATTGATGGTTTTTATTATGGTGTGTAGGCATTTTAACATTTTGTTCTTACACCTACAGTTTTATGCTCTTTTTTACTCATTGAAATGTCATGTATTTGTCTGACTGGCTTGTAGAGATGTTCTAGACAGCTGTGCTAAAGCACATTTTAATTGTCATGGTTGCAAACAGCAAACCTGCTTTTTGAAATGAAGTTTAAACATTAAAAAAAAATTGAAAACTACCCTCTGTGTATGTGTGTGTGTAAAAGTTGGACTAGAGGGACTACTTCTAGACAGTCTTTTTTTTTTAAAATAAATATATTTTATTCTTTGCCAGGAGATTCCATGGAAAAAGGTAAACAGTATATGAACATAGAAAGCATTGTTAAACAATCTCAATGTACAAACAGAGCCAGTGAAAGTACATCACAGACTTGCTAGAATATATAAAAAAAAAAAAAAAAAAATCCACTAGTGCTTTAAATGAAACCTAAGAAACTGACACTTTAAATCTGTTAACCATTCTACCACAGTTTTCACTCTGCTTCATGGTGATTTACAAGGCCAAGAAGGCAGATTCTCTCCTTGTGTTTTGAGACGTCCTAGCTGTACCTCCTAGCACCTGGAAGGCTGGATAACCCAGCTAATTCCCGGTGGTCGATTCTTAAGGAAATACCCTAGACTTGCCGATTCAAAAGCTGTAAATGAGGCTGCTGGTTATCATCCCATGAAGTTTCCCTAATGGCTTGTGAACAAGTAAACGAAAACATGGTAACACTAAAAAGTGTTTCTGCCTTGGAGGCTATCATTACTGTAGAGATGGAGCTAATTGTGTCACTAGGTCACCAGCCAGGTAAGAAACCACTTCTTTAAATTTTAAAGTGACATTAACAGTGGAACAAATTACAGCTGAGTAACTGATCTGGCAGTTAATGCTGATACCCACGTCTTTCCTGCTAGTGCAGTGATTTTTTTTTTTTTGTATACTTTTTACAAGGAAGGAGATGCAAATTGAGGACATCAAAGACAAGTTTTTCATATTAAACTAAATCAGACGGTCCTTTAAACTTCCTTTTCTGGATGTGTACAGTAGTCCATTTCATATTGGTTGGTGTCTTGATCGTTTTGGGTATGAGAGACAAAAGGAAAGCACCAAACATCCAGTATAGAAAGTACAGCCATACATTTGTATGTACAAAGTCATCAGAAATGCAACCAGAATTTAAAGTTTGAGATCTGTCTTGTCACCATGCAATCTTGAATGTTCAGAGGAGAAAACAGAAGCTTAACTATTTTTTTGCATGAAATGGCTGATTTAGAGTTTCAAAAGTCTGCATTTTCTAGTTTTAAGAGTTTAAACAGCAAGGAGTATATATCGATACATATGAAAATTTCTTGGTCCTTGTTGAGTTCTTATCTATATATATACATATATAGATATATATTAAGTCCAGAAACTAAGCAGCAGTAAAAAGGTTTTTTTCTTGCTTTTCATCCCTGTACATAAGGTATTAGGAATGTCTGAAGTAGCTGGGAAATGTCTTATTGCACCATAGGGGATTGACTGACACTGCTGTTATCCACTGAACTAGGTGAGATACTAGGACTGTGCTCCACAGTATTTCCATTTGAGGTTGGTGTCAGTGGTTCATGTCCTTCAGAGTTCTCCAACATTTCCTGAATAAGAGGTGGCATCGATCCAGGAATTTCCATTTTCAATGTAATGACACGTTCTGCACCTTTAAAAAGAAAACAAAAAGTCCTTTCCATTAGTATGATTCATACAATTTCCTTTGTTGTTAGCATCGTCAGTAGTAATTTCAGGGTACGTTATTTTAGTGGATTTGGTGTCTCCTTCACTGCATCCAGAATTATGTAAGTGAACGACTTCATTCATGACAAGAAAAAGGAGTCAGATCAGGACTCCTTAACAAATTAATTTAAAATTATGATGTAGCAACTAATATTACAATACAGGGAAACTGGATGAACTGCTGCTTTTCATAGAGGGAACCAAACCAGCATTAAATCATACTGAAAAATTAAACTGTGAGCACATAGATGTCTTCATAAATGGGAATACACTTAGCAGTTTTTAATCTGCACTGCATCTGCCAAGCCTACAGAATGAAAAAAATTCTGTGTTAAATAGGGGAGGTGAATCCTGTAAGAGAACTGGAGCCATGTAAGTCAAAACATTTCTTTCCCATGTAGAAAACTGTGAAATAAGAATCAGAATTTAACACACCATTGTTTTATAAAAGAACAAATTCAGGCAAAAGGATACTTTTTTTTTTTTTTTTTTTTTTTTTTGTGAAGCTGCCTTCCGTAGTTTCCAGGCATCGTCTCTTGTGCTAATTAACCCCAGAAGTACACAGAAACACTGGTGCTGTTTACATCTGACGTAACTGCAGCTAACTGTTCAGTGTTTCGCCTTGTCAAGTACAGCAACGGCTATTTTTGTACAGAGACAGCTTTTAGTGGGTGTAGGATTCAGCAGAATTACTATATAAAGCCTGACTACTCAGACTAATACTCACTTAGGGGAAAAAAAGAAATCCCCCCAAAAGACCCAACTAGCTAAACCATACAACAGTGCCCGATGCTCCCAAAATGTGTTACGGCTGCTTGACCACGGCAGGCGTACAGGGAAGAGTGCACGAACAGGCAGACGCCTGGCAGGTCACTCGGAACTTGCGCGTGACATCCACTTGGTGCTCCGAGGAAGCCCTCTGCTGAATTAGGATGCAGTGGGACAGCACGAGCAGAAGCCTGCATTTAAAAAAAATGGCCGGGACCCTGCCTGACGTGGGGCAGTTAATGCTGAGAGATTAGTAAGTTACTACAAGCGTAGGAATCCTTAAATGCTGGATGGCAAAACTCAGTGGAAAGAAAGGCTGTCACTGAGAAAAGCCTGACCTGTCACGCAGGTGAGGTCAGCTGCTGCGGCTGCTCTACTCTGCTGCCGCTTACAGCGACAGGCAAGCAGTGCTCAGAAACCAGTCAGCAGTGCACCAACACAGCTTTAGTAACTACTACCTTCTGTTGTAACAAGTGATACAGCTGAAGGGCTGAAAGTAACTTAGACATTCAGCTACTGAACGGCGAGGACCATACAGAGACAGGATTACTTTGGAATTACACCTCAAATAAAGTGAGGCTACACAGTAAAGGTTCTGTTCCACGCTGTGGCATGAACGTGCTTTACATATTTTCCTGCTGATGGGGAAAAGATTTTTCTTATCAGGACAACGTCAGACGATTTATAGCCATAAACCTCAGCATTCAAATAACTGGTCTAACACGTTGCATAGGATTCCTGATCATCTTAAAATTGGAGTCTACTGGAATAGGAATCTGGGCTTTTTAAAAGAGAAGGAAGACAAGAAGAGCCAAAAAAAATTAAAGAGAAAATAACCCTTATCTTCATGCCTTAACCAAGGAGCTTCAAAAATAATCTACAAAGGCAACGACCAACTTTCCAAGCGAATGCTGATTTTAAAGTCTCTTAAATAACTGTGAGGAACAAAGGAGCAAGCTCTGTAATTGGAAACAAATTAATTAATGCAGAATTATGCCAAGAGCTTCTCTGCAAACCGTCTGTAGTCCGAGCAGCGCCGATGAACTGAATGTGGCCACGTTACAGATCGGCTCTCTGCTGTTACGGAGAAGGTCAGCTGCAGTACCAAGTGTGTGTGTGGTCATCCTAGCGTGGAGCCACAGTAACCCTCCAGGTCTTGCAAAAAACCATCCCATTTAATACTGGGATAAGAGAACTCTGAAGACAGTCTCTTGCTTCAGTCCCATGAACGCTTAATTCTTTTGGTACAACACTTCTAATGCTACAGAAGGATGTAGCTGTAGAAGGAATTCTAAGGAGACCTTCTCAGTTTTTTGGTTCTTGCTGGCTTTGGTAATTGCTTTCAGGGATCATGTACCATCAAAAGTCATTATCTTCTAATGTACATCTTTTCAAAAGAAATTCAAGACATGCCCACCCCTCCGGGACATCACCGGTCCTTTGGTATGATTTAGTTCTGCTATAAAACATGAATTATATCATTAAAGTGAAACACTTATGTCAGAATAGAGAGAAGAATCCTTTCTTGTGCGTTGAACAGAAAGGGACAGAGACGTGTTCTTGAGGAGCTGGAGGGCTCTGGCAAAGGAGCAGGAAAGTGGAAATCTATTTCTCATAAGCAAGAACAGTCGAACAAGAGGGGTCCCCTAAATATTTTTATAGCTCAGTACCGCTCTAAGTTACTTTGTAGCTTCAGTTGGATGGAGCTCGCTTTGCTAGACTGTAAAGTGCAAGCTTTAGATAACCTGGTACGTGGTTCCTTTTTAGGATACTTTTGCTTCCAGCTGTGGTGTTTCCCTTCTAAGTTATTATTTTGTTACTAATCACTCCAATTAAATTGCTCATTTCTTTTTACAAACAGAGCTATAGCTTAATCTTTTAACATTACATATACATTGTTTAAAGTGTAACGGTTTAGGTTTTAACATAAAACAAGTGTATTTACTTGAGTGATTTAACTGCTGGGGTTTTTTTTCCCCTGACGTCTTCTCAAAAGCCATGTTACCATTAGTAATTTTTTAAAAAGCATAAACCCAATCTATAGCTACACAGGTACCCGTACACACAAGCTCAGGTGCTTGCTTATCTATCAGGGGTAGAAAATATGTACAGTTGAGTAAGCACAGTAAGAAAGTGGAACTGCATCAACCACTGTAAAAAATAAAAATTGTAGCACTTCAGACCCTCCCTGTGCAGGCTGGTACCTCTCCAACACAGCTCCCCAGAAATCTGGAGGTGAACACAGATGAAATAGCTGGACACGTCTGAAACTGGGGCTTGGGGAGCTCCAGGGGTACCTCCCCACAGCACAAGGTGCGCACAGAGGCTGCCCACCAGCCGACGCACCACTGATGGTTTTCAAACGACCCACTGCTGCTTTCCAAACAGCTGCCCAGCCCCTCCCCGAGGCTGCACCCATCGAGGGGCAGAGCCCAGAGAGGGGAATCTCACTGATGAAACGAAAGCATCACTCACCTACACCTGTGCTTTAGAGAATTTCTGCGATAGCACTCAGACTCCGTGTGTTTCACATGATCAATCGATCACAAACAAGACCGCCCAGGATGTTAAAACCGAGCTGATCCATGCATAAGCATGGTTAGTTTGGATTAGAGGTGCTGAATCTCCAAAATCCTGGATCAAATAAGTTCTAAATCTTTAGTACTTCAGACCACAGCTTAGGGGTATTCTGGATGCACAAGTGTTTGCTGCTGTCTGTAACCAGACTTTGCTTTTTGAAAGCCACTAGTGATATAAAGTGCATGTTGACCTGCCCCTGTAAACATTAACAGAGACTTAATTCAGGGTTTTATCTTGACTTAAAATGACCAACAGAGAATTCATGCTAATGATTTGTTAACCCACTTAAACATCATTTGCACTGTAAGTTGCAAGAAGAATGTACCACCGCGTATGTTTAAAGTAAAACCAATTTAAGGGAGTTACATAAACAAGAAGGGAAGAGAAAGGTCACAAGGACTTTTCCTAGATATACACAAAAAACAACAGCCCAGGTCTCTAGGCCAGCTTCCTCTGACATGTAACAGGCACTATTGCTGAGTTACTGGCAGCCACTGTACCTTTTGCACTGATGCTGCGAAGATCTGTGATTTTCATTAAGATCTTTGGGAACATATGAGGCTTGTTGGGTCGTCTCTTTCGGATATAAATTTTCAGCGCTTCGAGCAACGGTTCCTGAAGCTTATCCACTTTCATTGGTTCTTCGAGGTCCTGGCGATCTGTAGGAAAGTATCATATCACTTGTGTGATTTTAAATATTATTTTTTATACAAACTCCAAATCACAGAAGCTCCTCCACGTTCTCGATCAGAACTCCATGAATTTCGTATTTCTCTCCACTTATGACCCACACTCTGTAGTGAGTATTCCATAGCAAGAGGCTAAACCATGGCTTTCAGATTGATTTGTCCTTGGTGACTGGAAAAGTTTGTCATTTGAGTGGACCAGAACTACCAGTTTGCTCTCGTACCTCCCTCTCCAAAAGGAAAACACCTTGCTGCAAACAATATTTCAGAATTAATTTTGTACGCATCACTGATAAGCTACCTAGGTATACAAACAGATTACAGCAAATTGATTTTTTGTATCAATACTAAAATAAAGTGAGTTACCATCAGCTATCAGCAGATGGCAGTGCTCGCATGAGTGACAACAAACTTCACCCATAAACCAAGATGCACCAGTCACCTACTAATGACATCTCCGAACCCATCAATGGGTTGTGATGGGCTGGTTAGAGACACAAAATCGGAATGGTTTTGTACTAAAGGGGCACTGTCAACAAAGACTGACTCTTGTTTTTTAAACAGTCTCTACTTGCATCCAGTTTGTATTTCAACAAAACGGCCCAACTAAACAGGGGGTGTTTCTATTGCCAGTCCAGATTTTGCAAATGAGGAGAGAGACTAAGGGATTAAAATAACAGAAATTCACATAGGATTTTGGAAATTATCTGAGATGGAGCTTTTTGTATTTCAAAACCATTTTACCTGATTTTACTTGACAATGTCCCCTTCAAGTTGTAATCAGTCCCTCCTCCCCAATCACGTTATCAGTGCCACTATGCTAATTTCAAAGTATAATCTATTTTTTTCCCTCACAAAAGTTATCACCAACGACTTCTGTGTGAATTTAACTATATGCATATTCATAGAGAGAGGTAGTGGATGCCCCATCCCTGGAAACATTCCAGGCCAGGTTGGATGAGGCTCTGAGCAACCTGATCTGGTTGGAGATGTCCCTGCTCCTTGCAGGGGGGTTGGACTAGATGACCTTTGAAGGTCCCTTCCAACCCTAACCATTCTATGATTTATAAGTAAAAGCTTTGTAACGAGTGCCTTGCCCTAACAAAGGTCTCTCATACAGGTACCCACAAACTGCTTTAAAAAAATTGCAGCAGGATATATCCTGCAATCCTTTGTCAGGCAATAATAGGATCAGTTGCTTGACAGAATGATCTGATTCATTGAAAAACATAACAATAAAGCAATCAGTGGAAAATAAACCTTTAGTGTTAAGTGATTTATATAACATATATAATAATATTACACATATATATTTTATATATGTGTTTCAGTACAGGAAAGCAAAACAAGTAAAACGAATGAAGATCTTATTGTCTCTGTCCTTTTCAGAAGCATCTGAGTTCATGCTGTACGGTACCTCCACAGATTAAGCAGATGGCACTAAGGAGACCTGTTTCTGTATCATCCATTTCCAAAGGCAGGAGCTGGCTGGCAAATGTGAACACGAGATCAGTCAGCGGGCCAAATCCGGCGTTGTGCATCTGAGTTCGGTTTAGGGTAAGGCCATCTGAGAAGGTCATGGTGTCTTGTTCTGGTGTGTATCTTGTGCAAATTCTAAGGATCTGTGGAAGGACGGAAAAAAAAATAATCTGAAAAATTCAATCCATGAGAAGTTCCTTGCGTTTTCTTGATGCGGCAAATGACCCACAGAACTGCAGTGCATGGTCACCTCAAAACAATCCAAAATCAAACTCTGGTTTGTTCAGTTCTAGCAATTCTCTGGTACAACATAAGTATATTCGATTGACTATGGGTATTTTTTATAGCAGAAATTAAATAACCTCAAGTTATGAAATAATCAGAACTTCTACGCAATTCTCAGCCCTTACTTCACCAGTATTACCATAATATTCACATAAACCTCTCTTTAATTAGTATGGTATAACCACTTCATTATAAAACACTATTGCACTGCTGGACTGATCCAGCAAGATCGCAAAAAACATCTCATCTCTTCAAACACAGACATATTTCATTGATTCTGAGGATCAATTTCGCATGACAGTGCTTCTCTGGACTGTGTCTTTGGTAAGGACAAAAGTATGTAGCGGTATCTTACGTGAGTGAGCGCAGCCAGCTGTGAGCTGGTGAAAGAGGCTGAACGTAACTTTGCTTTGGGCTTTGGGCTGCCTTCCTTTCTTCTGTGACAGCAGATGGGGAAACACCAACCGCTACATGAATGCTCCCCAGAGAGCAGTGCAAAGCCCCCCATTTCCCCAGCAGTTGCAGCCCCGGTCTCCACGGTGTGCTGCCTGTCTTGCCGGCCTGGGAGCTCACACCTGAGCGGATTATCAAGCTCTGAACCTCCACAGGGCAGCAGCTGAGGAGTTGGCCCAGCTTTTCTTCTTCTACAGTTGTTCCTTCTGTGTGCCGTAACACTGAACCTCCTTGCCAGCCTGTTGGCCTCCAGACTTCCCTGAGGCTCCGGCACTCCCCCCTGTCCGGAGCCCTGGGCCGTCCTGGTAAAGCTGCACACCCTGCCTGGTGCAAATCCTATCTTCCTGCTGCTGACGGTGCCGCTCCCTCCTGTGCAAGCCCAGGCAGTGTTGGTTTTGGCAAGTTAACGCGTGTGACGACAGCCACCCACCACTGACCCCAGACGAAAGAGCGTTCGAGGGGAGGATGGGGATTCACACCTCTAACTGGACACTGAGGAATGCAAAACGCACGAATAAAACACTGCAGATGCTCTGCATTTTGTTAGTAAACGCCCCTGGGGTAGCCACAGCGTCAGGAGTGCTGGCACAGCGGCGGTGCAGCGGCAGCGTAGGCAGAGAGAGCGCGGGGGCAAATGCTTTCGCCTCTCAGAGCAAACCCAGGATGTGTCCCCTGACAGGATCCGGTACATCACGGGCTCATCCGTACAGCTGCTGTTAATGAACGCTGCCTTCGGGATCAAATAAAAGAGATGTCCATCACGGTGACACATTTCTATTACAGATATCAATGCTTCACATTTAAAACAATCAGAAGTGGGAGAAGGCTGATCCCTAAACCTTGCAGAAGTCCAGCTGATCAGCTGAGCTAAGACTTCAGACGTATTTTTTCAGGGCTTGACTGTATTTATTTCCCAGACTTTGTTTTAAAAGACTCAACAAAAGAGATTTACGTGAATATAAGTGAGCACAGGGAGAATTTTAATTATTCCTATAGCTGCCGAAGCTCTGAGTCAGAGGCCCCAGCGCTTGGCAGCTGACCAGTCTGGGCTTGGCACTCCCACTTTCATCTTTCCCTGGCAACGCTGCTCCAAATAAGCAGGGAGGAGAACGAGGAGGACATGGCACGTAAGAGACCTACAGGGAAGCTTTCATTTCTCTTCTTAAATTCCTTGGTAAGAGACTTAACAGGGTGTATTTCTGCAGAAGGCTCTCCAATTATTTTCTATCTCAGCAATAATCTTATTTCACGTTGTAGGTACACATCGGAGCACTGAGACTCCATGAGGTTGGGCAGGGATACTTCACATCATTCCCCTATCCCTGAATTAGCAAAAGCTCTTTAAATTACCTGAATCAGTGACCAAGAGAAGCACAAACACAAACGCATGGCACTCCACAAATTCCCCACTAATGTAAGCGATCTTAAAAGGCTGCTGGTAACTCCAAAGGTTTTGTGTAACAGCCAAAGTGTATTTTAGGATTATTAGCAGAAATTAACATTACAAAGGCCGGCACCCTGTCAATAAGAGATAGCACGTTTCCCATATTCTGCGCTGCCACCGCAGCTACCCACCGGCAGTTCTGTCTCCTAAAGCTCGCTGTTGGTTATCCTTTCACATCATTAAAAGGATTGCATAGAAAGGAGAAGAAACATGCAGAGTTTGTTGTTTTCAAGAAATGCAAGGTTTGAAAACTTTGCAAATTTACTGAGAAACGTAAGAGCTACTGGTTTACTTTTCTAACGGCCTGCAAAAGAAACTGGAGTGCAACTCTTCCCGTCTGACGCCTTCACATACAGAAGTTGCCTTCCTGAAAGGGTGCATGGCCTGTGATGATGGGGCATTCAACTTTTGGAGGAACAGGCTCCATACTACTTACGTGGTACCAATTTTCCCTTAGCTCAGCTGGGGAGAAAGGTGGCCGCTTTTATACTGGTGCTCTTTTAATTGCTAAGCCTTAGCAATGAGAGTTCCTCCTCCCTCCACACCCTCAGGACTCCCAGCTCAACAAATCAGCGGAGCAGGACCTGCCCAGAGACTCTCGGCCCAGAGGGACAGAGGTACCCTGGAGCGGTCATCCCAAAAAACCTGGAGGCTGAACACACACCTTCTGCCACACAAGAGGCCCTGGTTCCATCGCGGTGAAGCTCTCTGTGCGCACCCCATGGTGCTGTAAGCCCCATGCTGTTTGGGGGTGCTCAGCAACGGCCTACCAGATCACCGCTTGCCAAGACTGATGCCGAGGAAGACTTCCAGGCTGGATCATCATCGGGAATGAATCCAGGGTTAGGTTACTCTAGAGCCCCTGTGGGCACGCGCAGAAAGAGACTTCCAGGGGCCTTGCAAGATTTATAAGCAAAACATAAAGATCTCATGGAATTTCGCTACTTCCAGGCCTAGGCAGCAACTAGGATGGCTTTTTGGAAAAGGCAGAATTCAGTCTTCGTAGCTACATGCATGCCAGCCGTCAGCTGGAGGAGCCTGCCGCGTGTTTTCTGCAATGCACTTGGCCTGACTGCAGCAGTCGGCTCTCAGGTTTCTCCCGCATTCCTTCGACATTATCCCACAACACGCTGTTATTAAACTCCGAGACAGATCATTTGCGATGGTTTGGTTTTTTGTTTTTTTTTTTGGTTTTTTAATTTGTGCCCTTCATCAAGATCTGCGAAAAGCCTTGGATATTGCTGATTCGCTGCTAAACCTTTCTTGGGCAAACTTCCAGTGTCAAAGTGAAGCTGATTTCAAGCTCATATTCACTGAGGAACATATGGGAAATGTCAGCACTTCAAAATAAGAAATCACAGTATCTTTCTCCATTTTAAACTGAACCGCTGTCTAGAAGACATCCCCCTAATGTCCTCAGTGTTGTTTACATTTTGTAACCAAGCCAAGTATTTTAGTTGTCACCCTGCTCTCACATGCCACTTGCAGCAATAAATAAGGTTCCTGCCCGTGATTAAAGGACCCTTTGTTTTAAGGAATATTTGTACCTCAAAGCATCTGGGGTTCCTATGAGCCAGTTACAAAGTGCAAAGCAAAAACCCCACGGGTTGCACAATACCAAAACCATCCAGAAAGTTGCATTTACAAAATTGTTGCTACCATAGAACTGTTACTCATTTTAAACAGATTAGTTAAGGCAAGTTGGGCTTTTTTTTTTTTTTTTTTTTTTTAAGAAATCCTGTTGTTAGATGCTAGCCACTTTAGCTGGCTGGGACAGTTTCCCGAGAGGAGAAACCCAAGCAGGTGACTCTGAAACAACGAACAAACCTTCACAGCACGGCCATACCCCATCAGCACGGGTTGTTCCACACACACAAATGCCTTCCTAGCATTAATGCGCAGGGTTTTACACAGAAAGCAAAAATGACATTATTAAGGATTAGTGTTCAAGGACTTCTCGGGTTTTTATCCACCGGATTTAAGACAGGCTGGACTCTGGACTCTTTTCACATTCATTTTGCCAGAGCTCAGTGAGGCTGAGGATGCTCGACCACTGCCAGACCAGCGTACCAGCAGATGCACTTTTACAAGGGTGACTGACTGAATTTTAGTAATATTTATCCCTGAAACTTTTGGCATCAGAGCACATACAAATTCTGCCATCCTCCATCGGCGCCTTCAGCTGCCTTGTGAGGATCGATGTTATTTCCCTTCCAGAGATTTTGCTTGTTTGTATATAAAACCATTCTTTGGCCCACAGCCAGCGGAGTTTACTGACCTCCTGGCACCATTTCCTTTGTCAGCCTGTTTAAGGGGGGTTTAAGCATCCACAGCTGCAGAAACCAACTGAGCAGAGCCCTTGGCTTAAGACTCCCCACTGCCCAGAGACAGCGCTGCCGGGTGGGCAGCGACCTGGGGTCCTGCTGGTGGGGGGAGCCTGGCCACCCCACCTGGTTGGGCTGGGAGCCCCACGCTGTTCCCCCTGCGTGCCGTGGCTCTGGGGACACGTCCAGGGGACTGCACATCGGCGAGGCTCGCGGCCACGCTGGGCAGTGCTCACGGAGCAGACCATGGGCAGGCATTGACAGCGGGGGCTCAGGCAGCAGGAAGGGAAATGGTGCTCACTTCATGTCTCAATGTACAAAATATAACGTTTGAAACACTCCTCATCATTAGGAGAACTGGTTTGCTGGGGCTGGCAATACACACTATTAAAACACTGCTCCAAGTACTGAAATTTAACTTAAATAAAGATCCAGAGCTGCACTGCAATTCCTATTACGTGCAGGTGATGCGAGTTTAATGGATATGGGCATTTCACAGGCAGCGCGAGCACTGCACATTACTGTGCTCACGGTAATTATCCCTTTTTCTTTTTAAGCAGCACGTAAAATAGTCACATAAAGCTTGTGTAAATGTCACACAGGAAAGTTAGGACTCTTCGTGGCAACCATGTCTTCTGTGCTCCTGCTCTTGAAAAAGCCTCAGCAACTCCCTGCTACGGGTAGCTATGGCACTCGCTACACCCTGCTTGCTCAAATGTGACATCTTCTCTGGCTTTGTGAAAAAAAAAAAAAAAAAAAAAAAGAATGAGCAGGCAACCAGGAATGCTAGGTCTCAATAAAGTTTGTAAGTAGAGCTTGAAGGTTGCCACACGGCCACAAAGGAAAAGTGGTGAATTTCATTGAAGAACCAGCTCTTTCTATCCATTACTTAGTCGAAATAAAGTCACCATTTTTCATTATTTTTTTTTCTAATCTGGCAGCTAGGCTTTTATTTAGTCACTTTGATCAAAGGCTGTGAAGAGCCTTTATCCAGGCACTTTCTGCTAAAAGCCCTAGCAGAAAGCCTTACCCCTAATATTTGATATCGCCCAGCCAGCGTTGGCAATGCAAGCAGTGAGCGGAGCTGCTGAGGAGACCCCGTACCAGAGGGGCTGTGCATGCTCCCGGGGTGAGCTCCCACTACTCACCCCAACAAAGAGCACCAGGAGCTCATGAGATCCTGAGCAATTACATAATTAGGGTACTTTTTTTTTTTTTTTCAGCAGCTACGGAGCCAGGGCATGGCAGCAACACATAGTGGGTGGCAGCTTAAGGGGTGACATTTTAGGGGTAAAGAGTTCAGACGCGCAGTTTCTTGCTACATCCTGACTCCTCCCCATCATTTTGGGGTAGTTTCTGTATTAACCATTTGCTACTGGTCACAACAGCAAAGCACAAAGCAGTTCCCATCCCACTCCTCTGGCAGAACACACTGAAGGTAACACCACAGTTTATTGATTACTGTACGTCTACAGAGTCTACAGGGAATGTGGCTGCGTCTTATCAGGACGGAGCTGGCGATGACAGGCGCGCAATTGGTAACGAACGGCCCTGCCCCGCAGAGGGACCACACACAGCAACGACGAGATAGTAAAGTCTGAATGAGTGCTTGGATGAAGGGGACAACGAGAGGTGAACCTCGAGCATGACAGGGCAACCTCAACCTTCCCTTTTTTTTTTTTTTACAAGCCAGAGAACGATATCCCCTCATCACTGTCCTCTAGATGTGATTCTTCTAAACAGTTTTTGACAAAACTAGAGGAAAAGGTCACAGCAGTTCATGTCCTCCTCAATATGATCTTGTTTGAAGCAATGCACTTTTAGAAATTCCAAGATTAATGACTTCAATTTCAAATTCCCTAGTTTAAACTCCTTTGTCCTGCCAAAAAATGTATCTACAGTAGCCATTCCACAACAGGCTTCTTGGCCATGCTTGGCTCAATGAAAACCTGAAGGTTTGTGCTCAGAAGAAAACATTTAAAATACATTTAAAGCATGCTGAAAATACTGTTTTACCGAAAGTTATTGCTATGACCAAGAATAAGAAGCATATTTGCAGCTAAAAGCCTGAAGACCTCTAAGGTCTCGATAAAGAAATGCTGAGATCCCAGAGGGTTCTTCTGAAGGTCAGCGTGACAGAAACAACCAGAGACAAAGGGAGGGAAGACAGCTTGCCCTGACATAGTGGCAAGGTCTGGAGAAAAACTCCAAACCCATCTGCACAGCTCCCTGCTGCAGGTTGCTTATTTAAAATTAAGTGACATTTAGCTGAAATCTGAACCGAGTCCATTACAGCATCCACTTCCACAGGTGCCTGCAGGACTGGCGAAAGCAGAGGTTCTGCGTGCCAGCGGCTTGCGCTGCCGGGCTCCAGGCACACCAGTTTCCCCTCTACGAGCTACAAAAATCTCCCTCTGAAGATCTGTATCTTGTTCCTCAGACTACCTCATGACCACAGGTACAGCACGTTAAAACATTATACAGTGGACTGTCTTTCTAGGCATCCTTTATACAGAGTATTAGGTTTTGGAGGGAAGAGGAAGGAAGAAGGAAAGAGAATCAGATCTCTCTTCAGTGTCAACAATAAGGAAATTTTTCCAAAGTTGCACATATTTCAAGTTTGTGCCACAAAACCAAAATGTGCCCTTCTTGCAACTATAACGAAACCCACAAACTGTAAGGACTCATTTTGAAAAGTACGCTCATCCCATATAACACACGTCCGAAGACGCGTAGGGTCCACTCGTGACCGTACAGACTACCGAGCCAGTTCAATTTTGCAACCATAAGGCCAGGGCAGTATTTGACCCCTTCTCCCTGCTGATTACAGTAAAAAGAAGAATAAAAAATACCATAGTATAACCATGATGTCAAAAATACATACCAGTATATCCAGGCAGGCTGCTTTAAGTAGAGTTATCTGGTCTGCAATGGTCAAACCTGTAAAGCCTGGCAATCGCTTTGCAAATTCCACTATTTTAATAATGCACTTCGTCGCAAGTTCACTGAATTTGTCCCAAAGCTCGAGGTCCAGTCGAACCCGATGATCTGCGCTGGAGTTCTGGAAAGACAGACAGAAGGCACCATAAATCAACAACATCCCTTTCAGTAAACGGTTTTCAAGGGAAAGAAACAACAACTGAGTATTCCTTCTAGAAGTCCTTTCTATTAACATTCCAGGCATTTTCTGCAGCTTGCTGTTGGGATGATGCTGGTTTTAAACTTGGATTAATCGCCTGAAAATTCCTTGGATATTTCTCCGTTACTTATGATTGCAGAGGCCATCTGTACAAGGAATACAAATGAACTTAAACATTTCCAAATACCACTATCATTATTCTTCCTTGTCATTATATAATAAGTGCATTGAGAGAGACAATTTACAGTTGTACCCCAGAAAATATAAATGAACAGTGAAACAAGAATATCGGGTCCTCATCTGGAAAAAGCAGCACAGTATTTGGAACGTAGTTTCACATACTTAAAGTCTTAGCAAATTAGTTCTACTTAATTTATCTGTTCTGTGGCTCTGCAAGAGTTTTACAGCTTTCTCAAGCTACGGTCTCCCATGAATTAAAGAGCGTTTCTTTACACGATGATAGGAAAAACACCATGTGCGCTGATGAATGCTATGTGCTCATTTGATGGTGCATCCAACACATACCCTACTGTTTGAAGTGTTACAAGGACATTCCAGCTGCATCTTCCAGAGACTGTTTCCATATATTCATGTATCTTAATCCAAAAGTCCGTAATTTGCTGGGATGTGCAGCAAATGTGTGGTTAGTTTGTGATTAAACTCACGTTGTCGCATGTTCAGAGCAAACACTTAAACCTTGAAAAAGTTAAGCACGTCCACCAAGAACTGGCTGACTCAAAAGTTACTGTGATTCGTTTGACACTAATCCAGCTAAAGGTGGGGGCATGGGGAGACCTGGTGAGTTGTTTCCAATCCACCCATGATTCCCATGGGGTGACAAGAAATAGGCAACGACGGAGCTCTGAAATACCCAAAGCTTCTCTTCTCCTTCCCCAGCACGCAGCATGTTTCCATTTTGCCAGCATTTCATCCAATGCTGTTTGGGTTGCAGCCAGCGCTATGGTGTCCCCCCACCCCGCTATTTCACAAGCCACCAAATATTTAGTGCGCGTTGCAGCTGCCTTCAGGGTTCTGGCGATCTCTTCTTCATTGGCAGAGTAATTTTACCTGTAAAAATATGCTGGATTTGAATTTGAAAAAAGGTGCTAGGCTGCAGCCATGGAAAACCAAAGGCAGAGTTTCTCTCTTCCATGTCTCATCTGAGCTTGTTGACTAACGGAGAGAGAGGCATCTCCAAAATAGGCCCACCCGCTCCCAACAGGGACTTAAAGCAGGTATGGGAAAATGCCCTCAGGTGGCCGCTTTCTCCCCAGCTGCAAGGGAAGCCCATGCGATTACCCGCCTTAGTCTTAGCTGTTTGAAATTAAAGTGTTAAATTAACTTGAAAATTAAAGCTAAATGAGAGAAGTCTCAAGGTAAAAGTCTATCAGACATGGCAGATAAATAACCATCGTTCAATTTACACAGATCACACTTTCTTGGAAGAAACATCTCTAGTGACCCTGCCACTGTCACTGGATGGTGAGAACGTCCACTTCCTTGGAAACCTTTGAAGCCATCAGCTTTCTTCAGTTCACGGGGCCCCAAGAGGTTGATGAGGGGATGTGGGGTGAGCTCAGCTTGGCTGTGATGCTCTGTCACCCACTCCCAGTGTGCTTTCACAGCCACCATGACCACCGTCAGTCACGAAGGGGAAAGTCCTGATGGGTCTCAAGGGCACCGCCAGCCTGACATTCACCCTCAGTTCCAACAGGGTAGAGATTTGTGCTGGTAATATTTACATTGGGCCCTTATTGCAAAAAATAAAGGCTAGACATGTTGAACAGTTTGAAGGTGCATAGATGCTCTTCCCCACTCCTCCTCTTTTTACAAGATAATAAATTATCTTCATAATTTCTATTTGAATTTTTATTCTGGGAACTTCCTCTATTTTGTTTTGTTTTCTTAAATGACAGAAGAAAATACAGAAGAAAATGTCTTTATAATCTTAAACCTAAAGAACTGCCTTCAAAACGGTCCAAAACTAATGGGTTAACAGTCATTGTAATGCCCTTTGAAACATTTCTTTCGGCTACCAGAGTATGCATCCTTCAGATTTATTTTATTTCATCCTCAAGGACCTTGGTGAAATACAGTACATTGGAGGAAAAATAAGATCAAGATGTGCAGTCATTCAGGCTGTAATTAAATTTAATAGGCAGTTTATCCAGTTCATAGAAAGATGGCATAGCAGAGAGCTACACAAAGCAGAGCCTAAAGCAGGAAATCATTTTACAATAGGGTATCCATCTGGAAAAAAAGACGTTGCATGAAACCAGCAAGTGTGAACAAAATCTTCATCAGTATCATATGAGGTTACTTTATCACGCTGCGGTACCGGCAGCGGGAAGTTTGACATGTCTTCTATTAAGAGTAATGCATGGCCGTCTTAACAAATGTAAATCTAACTCACTATTATGCAAACTGAAGAGAAGGGACAGTTAATAAAATACAAAATAACCGGGTGTTTTATTATGCCGGGTGCCAGATTCCTCAGCGTTGGAGCTAATGTGGTTGGCACATTATCTCTGAGATGCTACAAACGCAAAGAGTTCTAACATTTTAGTTGGTAAGGAATGCAGATGCAAGTGTGTCAGGTTTTTAGCAGCATTTCTGAATATGTAAACCCAAAACTGACTCGATATCAACGTATAGGTTGAGCAGTAAAACACGGGGTTAACAAAATCCATGTTAGAAACAGAAACTCAGATTAAATTTGCCTGGGAATCTCCTCTAACCGTGCTGTGAGAAAGATGCAGACGCTATGACTTTTCCTGAATGTTTTACCCAAGCAGTTTTTTGGGTGTTTTTTCCAGGAGCAGCCTTGCATGTTTTTCAGGCCTTTGCACCAGCGCACATATGGTGGAACAATACTGTAATACACCCTAGTGGCATCTTTATCAGCAGAAAAGCCCAACCTTGCTATGAAACCCAATTAAACAGCCATTTTTGCCACATAAATTGATCCCATTTTTCCATCATTTTTGTTTTTTCATTGCAGGCTGCTCGATCTCCACATTAACGATACAGGATGAGGTACTCACAGAAACGTACACAGTAGCAGAATCCCTACTGTCTTTAAAATCCACTTTACAAAGGAAACAAGGCTCACAGGGGCACTCTGCCCTAATCAGGAACACTTGCTACGCCTCTTTAGCAAAAGCAGCAAGGCACTCCAGCTCCGTCGAGTTCACTGAGGACCACAGCCCTACTGTCTCTGCTCAGTCCCAGCATCAGGAGATATATCTCTACAGATATCTCTACAGATACAGATATAAACATAGATATATATTCCTCTGCAATGGCACAGAACAATAACCGTGTAACTTCTAAGCCCAGCACCTACAAAGGACAAAATGCCGCTGAGATGCAAAACCTCTTCGTTTCCAGCCAGCCCGGGAAAACCCGCAGCAAGGGTCTGCAGAGTCAAAAATTCTTTTCTGTTTTACCCTCCCTTTATCACGAGGCTGGATGTAACACAGCTGTAGACTTACAAATAATACCGGTCTCGAGGGACAAGCAGTATAGTTACACTCAATTATACTATAAAGTATGACATCTCCAGAGAAATTACTACGGCGCTCTCTCTTACCTGGATGACAGTAATAAAACAGATCTATTTATGATGGACTTTCGAAATCCATTACGTTTATACAGCTTGCTGATTCTCATCATCGGCAGAACCGTACTTGCCACTGCCCACCAAATGCAACTGTTAAGTCAAATGACCCAGGGAATTTAATACGAGTGCTATTCTCCCATTATTTTAAGTAGATTTTTATTAACTATACAAAGTATGGTAATTATTACAGATAGGGACACTTTTTCTTTTTAAAGAGCAGATGGACATAAAAACCCATAATGGAAAATGCTTCTCCAAAACCGTTTGTGAACAGGTGAAAATACACAATGGGGAAAAAAATCACCACGTAACCTTTCCCTCTGCAAGCCAAATGTCTGAACATAATTTTTCTTTTTTTTTTTACTGTACCTCTGTAAGGTCTTTTTTACCCCACTCTCTTACACTTAAAATGCTTTCCTCTTTTTAGCAACAAACAAAATCATGTTTTAAATCAGCCTGAACGATCACGTAACCAAAGGCACACAGGGGCTGCACTTGCTAAACAGTTTCTCCTGAGCACCATCTCTATCGCTACACAAATGCAAAGCTCATGAAATTCAAGTGAATCCACACCGATTCAATACACTCACTTCTCACCTCTCGTTTAAAGAATTAAACAAAAAACCTCTAAGGTTCCAAAAGCAATTTGTATGCTCTGCAGTGTGAGCACGCCAAGCAGGACTGGTGGCAATCATCTACCTGAACTAGCTTGTTACCATCAAGAAAAATAGAGTGGCATAAGCTTCTAGCTCCCCTTGGACTCAGCACGTAGAAAAAGGGCTGTGCACTCCTTTTTTTTTGACTTCTGCTCTCTATTTCAAGTGTCTCAAAATAAAAGATTATTGCCTGAGCCCTGCCATTTGATCAGCAGCTGCTGGTGTTGTCCAAGCATCGAAGCTGTGCTCCTCCGACCAGCACACACACCTTCCACCCCTTGGATCCTCCTGGATTCTGCGTCGCTGCAGAAAGGCTTCTCCCCGGCTCCTGGGCTAATGGGCAGCTGGAGATGAAGATGACTCTTACTCCAGCCCCAGCGGTACACTGTCCCTTCCACAGCTAGGTAGAGACAGCGTTCATAAAAATTAGCTCTTCACGCTGAACTTCTGCCGAAAAAGCTGGAGTGGTCACCAGACCTTAGCTAGATGAGAGATTTAAATGCTCAGCATTTCACGTGTTATGAGAATGCAGCAAGAAGACAGTTTGTACTTAGCACCGCCGCTATTAGTTTTGACACAGCTGTTGAAGGAAGCTCTATCGCTCTCAAGAGTCAAGGTAAGCCAAAAATAACTCTTTCAGTATAATTTTTTTTATTGCAACTTGCTTAGTACCAAACCATGACAAAGCAGCAAGGACTTCAGCCACGTGCAGCTAACTGCTGTGGACTTCCAACAGACCAAGGATAAAACCAAGAAATTCCTTTTCCCAATCTGTCTTGAGATTCAAATGACCAATATCCAGCCTCAGAGACAGCGTGGTCAAGTCATGGTTACTCGGGACCCACAGACAGACCAGATTCATCCATTCATTACTTAGATGCAGGTGCCCTCAGTAAGGGCTCTGAAATTCCAACAGGGACATAAACTCAGCATGGGGGTCAGCAGGAACCCAAGGTCGAAGGCATCAGTGGCGGGTGGGATATGCAACAAGACCCTCTCCAATTTCAGCCACTTGTATCATTTCAAGATCTAAAATATTAATGATACTGAAGCACCCAATACATAATGCAAGCGTAGAGGTGCTCAGGTTTATCTTTCAGCCCTCCAGGATCTTTGGCAGTTACCAGTACGAGTACCATCACACCAGCTGCAGCGCGCTCCTCTAACTCAGAGGTGACACAGAAGTATGTACCAACGCGTTCCCGTTGGGAGGGACACCAATAGATTATTCTGGGATAGCCAGGCCATTTGCAAGGCAGCCTGCGAGCAATAAACTCCGGCATGCATACCAGCTTGGCTACGCATCCCAGCTGCACATACACGATCACCTCTTCTACGAGGCATAAACTCACTGTCTTTGAACTGGGAAGGCATTTTCCACACTCATTCAGAAGCACTCTCGTGTCTGTGAGAGCCTGTTTGGGAGATTTTATTTACTCCAACACAATGATACAACCTCACATGCTGAGGGGAAGGGTGGAGGGCATTAACCCAGGAATTTCCTTGAAAAGACGCACTATGATCCCACTGTCTCCAGCTTTGCCTTCCGTTATGTCACCAGCTGGCTGCTTTCGAGCTTCCAGCATCGCATGCTGCGCTAGTCCCTGGGGTTCTGCCTGTGCAATATTTACCAGCACGCCTACACTGACTGTTTCAACTATGTCTCAGCTGAGCAGGGACAGCACCACAGGAGCCTGTGGAGGACAGGGATCTTCTCCAGTATTAACCACTTTATGCGGGTCCCAAAATTAAATATGAAAAATGTTTGTGAAAATACTTTCTGCAACATGAAAAACATGCTTTTTTCCTAACATCTCACTATGTATGCTTGCTTTTCTTGCACCTAAATACAAAGTCTTACATCTAGACCTGAAAGTTTTGAACCTTGCACTTTGTAAACAGATGAATATGCCATAAAACAGCACCCTGCTCACTAAAACAGTGAATACCGCTGCCACACAGGGATTTGACTACAACACTCTCTGACAAATTTAACATTTCTTCCAGAAGCAGAGCATTTAGTCGAAACAGAGAGCAATCCAGTGATAGAGGTATTTCACCTGGCCTCTAGGGCTTGGTCCCAGCTCTCCGGCTGGGGAACTGTGGAGGACAAGGACCACGGAGGCAGGTATTTCCTCGCCCCAGCCATGCTGCTCCTCAACTCCCGGCCTCAGCAGCGAGAGTGCACGACTACTTCAGGACCTTCTTCACATCCCTCTGGAACAGCCAGTGCTGCTACAACTGACAGTAAGATCAGACCCAGCAAAGTCATTCCTCTACCAACAGGACTGTAAGCATTACCTAACATTTATTTTTAAGCATCTCTTTTATTACTGCATTTGCAAACTCGACATTAAACGTTCTCTCTGAAATAAATAAATATTACAGAGCTTCCCTGTACTTAGTAACTTATATATGTACAGAAAAAAAATTATTTCCCTAAGTCATCCTCTGGAGAAATTCCTACAGTACTGAGACAATTTTTCATTTCTAAAAGCAGCAAAAGTGTTTGTTGTTTTGTGGTATTCTGGTAGACTGGAAGAGAAATAAACTGCAAATGAGCATTTTGGAAAACAGTTTATATAGACATTTGATATTTTCCTTGACCTTGGTAGCTTTGGGACTGTAATCCAGCAGCATTTAAGAACTCTCTACACCTGCAAAGCTGTAATCCGCTGACGCACAAGCAAGAGATCACATCTTTGGGAGCCAACAAATTTCTAAAGAATGATGACATGTAATTGACTCACGAACACCAAGCTTGCCTCTCGCCTGGATTAATCCTTCACCCTCTCACAATACCACTAAGTAATGCTCACAGTTAAGTGCAATTTCTCTTCTTCAGCATATATTTGCATCCATACCTTTTTTTTTTAAGGCTAAGGTGATGCAAGGAGTGCATTTACTTCTGCATCTAAAATGTCTGAAGCCTCCAGTGCACAGTTCACATCATTCAGGCGTGTTCAGAAGGTATGTGTCACAAACCTTACTTACCGTAGTGTATTTTCCCAGCTGGCAGAGCGAGGGGAAGGTTTCCTGGTGAGCTTTTCGGATCTTCTCAGTGAGATCATCCAATTCTGCTGTCATTTCGTAGTTTTCTGTGGACTCCTGCTTTGAAGGTTCCTTCTTCTTTTTGTTCCTATCATTTCTGACAGCTATAGAAAAAGCAGAGACACAAGTCACGTGGTTGTTCAGCTCACCCCATGTTGCTCTTGCTGCTGTACTTCAAAACACTGCAAAATGCTTTTATTTTAAACATAAATTCTTTTAAGTGGAGATAAAAAAGTTATATGCACAGAGAATGCTAACACAAGCTTAATTACTCAACTGTAAGGATTAAATTTAATGATGAAACCAAACTTCCATAGGTGCTTGTGGACGTGCCATCACGCTGCCATAGCGTTTACCTTCCAAGAAAGTAAACTGCAACTTCATGTGCTCTATAAGTGTCTCAGTGACTTTGTGAGGTGGGAATTTTTCATTGTATCATTACAGCTGTGCACGGTGAATGGTGAAGTCCTGTGCAGTGATGCAGTCGGTATTTTATTGGATGTGAACACCACTAAAGAAATACAGCGACTGTGTCAGTTTTTAAATTTCTCGGTACGGAAGATAACAAACCCCACACTAACACAAACTCCGGCAAGCAAAAGTTATTTACAGGGAAAAGTTAAATTTGAAAACAGTAAATGAAAGAAGATGAAACACTTCAAAACCCAAGATCTGAAGTTCAAAGGAGAAGCACAAACACTTGAAAGAGTAAAAATGGCAGTGAAGCTATCTAAAGTTGCCCACCATCTGCTCTTGCGCTCAGATCAGCCTTCTACCTTCCCCTGGCCATGGGGGATTACTGGAAATATGCATTGTGCGGCACTCGTGCCGTAATTGATTTCCCACATATTTGTGTTTTGTAATAAAATATGACAGCTGCTCCGTCACCATGCTGCTCTTTGTTCTTTTAATGAAAATAGCTTAATTTTACAAAACGTGCCCAGGAGATAAGTCTATGTCCGCGGTATTGCCAGTACTTGTGAATTTTATCAAAAGGCTTGTTGTTAGCTAAAGCTAACGTCTTAAGCGTAACCAGATGCATAAGGCTTTACAACAAAGCCAAACAAGATCAATCCCTCTCCCCAAAGACTCTGTGTCAATATTAAACACCCCAAAGACTAAACGCTGCTGGACAAATAAAAACCAATCCTAACATTCACCAGTCTTCAAAACCTTATGATATTTAAACCAGGAACCAAAACTCTGAGGGTGTGGCTGGTAGGCTGGGCACACATGAAGACAACTGGGGATTCTGGATGGCCAAAGATACCCCGTGGGTTCCTCAGGCCCATCTCCATGGCACCCCACATCTTCTGCGATTGCTTCCTCCATGCTTGTCAACCACGAATGATCGCAAGCAGCAGAAAAACACCAAAGGTTTCAGGAGAAAGAGGAGGTTTTGAGACAGTCTCACCTACAGCTTCTGTTCAAGATGTGGATCAAGGCTGGGATGCTGTGCACCCCACCGGATTAAAGCCTAACTTCCAACAGCATCAATTCTGATGTCTGGAGTAACACAGACTCAAAGGAGGCCAGGAGGGGTGGACTGAAAAAGGTACCTTCTTGTGAAGGTTCAATACTACCAGTGCAGACAGGTTTTGGGGGGTCGAGTTGTATCCCTTTATTCATTTTACAAATATCCCCCTAAAGCCAATGCCCCCATTTGTTCACTGGACCCCAGGGCAGAGCGTAAGTAAAGTCTCTCGCATTGGAAACACATCCGGGACCAACACATACGTCTTGAGTGCTTCAAACTGCCACCACACTTCAGATGTAAATCCTAATCGCCGCTGTACTTGGGAGATAAAAGCGCTCCTTAGAAAATCATGTAAACTCCTACACAACCGCAAAGAGCAATAAGCCTTTGTAATAGAGCCCCATTTACTTATGGCTCTACAAGCTGATTGACAAATTTGCCAAACAGGCGGCCCCAGCAACTACTTATCTCAATAGCTTTGAACTCCTCGTGGAAGACAAACACGTTATTTAGGCCAGGCTTCGGAGCAGCTGCCAAGAGCTCTCAAAGACCAGGAGATAACTCTGGCAGGAACCGCGCTGCTGCTCCCGTCCTACCCCTGCACAGCTCCCTCTGCAGCTGTACCTTGAAGTCACTTCCCCTCCAAAGGCCACCAGAGAAAGAGCTGCTGGTCAATCCACATCACCAAACTGGTGCAGCTCTGTTCTCTTTCTCTTCAGGGGCAAATCACTAAAGGGTAGGAAGGGGAGAATTAACACGTCCTGAAAACTATCAATAATTTTCATTCACCGTTACTTTATTCGTACAATTCTGATAGCCTTTGTAATAACAATAAAACCTGAATAACTTTTCTCATCTGGCTTTATGCATGCTTTTTATATTTCCTACATTTGTCTTTGCTAAGGCTGCATGAGACACTGCGGTGCCTGTAAGATAACACAATAAAGTGCTGCCATGTAACACCCAGGCTCCAAAAATATAAAGAATTTCAATGCCATTGACCTATTAGGCAGACTCAACTACAACTGTAATTCAACACAAGAAAAAAAAACCCCAAAAAGAGAGAAAAAGATTAAGACAGCACTATGTTTAAAAGAGTTAAATAAAAACATATAAACAGACACATTTACCTAGTAAATTTAAAAGCCATCACTGCTCTGGGAACGGGAACTGTCACACTGCGTGTGGGAAGGGTTTTGGATTACAGCTTATGCTTATATTACATAAATCACACCTTTTTGCATCTTGATCTTTACATGCATATGATCACATCAATCCCCGATGCAATTCGACTGCCTTTTAATGATGATACGCCGGTGATGAATCTGTGTCACAGTTAATGCTGCTGTGGAAAACTCAAGTTATGAATTTCATTACTTGCGCACTAAATTCTGACTCGACGGCTGCATTATTTAAGAGCTCCCGACAGGGGACAGTATGGAAGCTCTCTCACCCTGTGAGACATACTGGAAGTTAAAAAACTAAGAAAACAAATAAGGTGGTGGTGGGGAAAAAAAAAAAAAAAAAAAAAAAAAAAAAAAGGTGTAGCTTGTTACGTGAGGAAGCCACGTCTCGGTGCTGCTCGGACAGCCGAGCGATGCACGCCCACGCCTGAGCACGTCTGCTCCGATTCATCTTCCCGTGACAGCTTCCCTGTCCCCTCAACACACACGCCAAGACTTGCACTTCCACACCCAGAAACCGCCAAGCAGCCGCGGCAAGGTTCATAAGCCGGTGAAGGCACTTTCTGTTGCCCTACCTTTAAGGACCAGCCCCTACCCTCAAACCTTCATCCCCCCTAAGCTGACGGTAGAGGGGCTGAACCTCATCTCTTGTCCCATCCTGTCTGTTCTCCTCACCCCAGGTCTGCCACTGTTTGCCTCAGCCTCAGACACATTTTCTTTCTTCTGCACGAAGTGATGAGCAGGGCACAAAAGCTGCAGGAGGGAAGGATGCATTTTTCAAGAAAAGTGGGGCCTGCTGTAGATGAAAATACGTATAGGAAAGACACAAAGAGCTTCTCTCGGAGGATCCCATCGCTCTCGTTTAGGAACCACGCAGCAATTCTCCTGCTTGAGCGGGATCATTTCAAGCATGTTGTAATGCTGGGAGTCGTCCAGTCTTAAACGCAAGCCCCTCAGGTCCACCAAACTTAGTCACTGCTTGGCTTAAGAAGAGTCTGGGATCCAGCCCAAGAGATTTACGAAGTTTCTAGAAAATCAGGTAAAATCACGGAATAGCGAGTCTTTGTTCTCCTCTTTGTCAAAAGGTGGCACAAACGTGTCCACGGTGGAAGAACCTGCAGCTCACAACGCAACTTTTTCAATCACTTGCATAATCTTTGCTTCCCCAGGTGCCCAGAAGATAGTTTGACAGCACCTTTCATGTATTAGAATGCTTAATTGGTTATAATTCATGACTTGAAATGCTATCATTGCAGTTTTGCCTCTCTGAGATCCCCATCACCTTTTGAAGAGCTCTGTGTACTAGTTAGCTGGTTTTGTTCCTGTAGCAACAACTACTAGTGTTTCCAGTCAGTTTGCATTCTTGCAAAACCACACTTCTCTTGTCCCTAAATATTTTGGAAGTTACTCGTTAAGCTAACAAATCTCAAAAGCGCCATAAAGCACACAGAGCAAGTCAGTAATTGCACAGCGCTGGGCGCAAGGTAGGTTTGCAAAAAGACTCCTTTTGTTTGCGAACGTTGACGAGGAGAGAAATCAGAGGTGAGCTGAGGCAGGAACGGTGCAGACCTGCCAACTCTTCCCTCCAGGCAGAGCTTCCCTGTCCTGCCTGCTCTCTTGCACCTTGGGAAGCCATCTGCTCTTGGGCTGCCCAGTATCGCAGGCAAATGGTGCCACACGCGAGTGGTGGGGCCAATGCCCAAGACTGCGCCCAGGCCTTCCAGGAGCACAGGGTAGAAACCAGCAAGCCCTGCACAGCTCCATTACGCTCACAACTTCTCCAGTTCCAGTGGCAGCTGCTAAAAATTTCTAACTCTGGCAGAAGGTAGCAGTTGTGGACAATTTCAGTCAAATATGCAAAAGGCTTACCTATGGCCACTGCCAAGTTTGGTCCATCAGGATAAATGCCCCACATATACTATGCCTCATGCTTCTCCCCACCACCCTTCAATAAACTGTGCTCATGGTAAGGAATGGCAGTCCGTAGGGATGGCCTTCACAGCACGTCATCTTGGGAAACTTTGAACCAAGGGAGACTTAGAACCCCTGATGCTGCTGCTGAACCAGGCTCTTCAAGCCCATGGGCAAAGCCACCACCCAGCTGCACATCACCCGGGAGCCGGTGGGAGCAGGCACAGAGATGAGGGACCTCAAGGATGTTGGTTTTTCTATCTCCAATGTAAGAAAAGGAAGAAAACAACCATCTTGAAAGCAACATGATCACGCTCAACAAACCGAGACACCATCAATTCAAAATGGTAAGACTCATTTTAACAGCAATACAATCGCAAGCCAAACATAGCATTAAAATATGCAGGACACCAGGTAGATTGCTTTTCCTAGGTCATGATTTCCAGATGAAACACTGTTTTCTTTAGGCAAAAACTGCTCAGTCTTTAAAAAGAACAGGAAACTATCTTAAAACAAATTCCTACGCCAAAACAGCTTTGACACATGGAGAACGACTGGAGGCAAAGCACGTTTAAAACACAGAACTCTCGTTTCTAATGGACAAAGCCAACAAGAAGTACACAGTCATGTAAGGGGCTTCAAATACAAAGCTGAAACACACTGAAAATTCCCTATTTTGTAGCTGATTCAGAGAAATCGACCATGTCAGCTGTTGGATACAACTGCAACAAGAAAACATCTCAAATTAAGTGAGGTAGTATCCCTCTACAGACACGTACCAAAATTAACAGGGAGCACAGAGAAATGATCATGGAAGACATTTCATAAGCACCTGGCACCCTATCATTTTTCCCCAGGCGCAGAGTGAGGACATCTATTACAGAATTCAAGCCCGCCCCTGGTTTCCTCTTGAGAAATAATGTTCAGTTATGGCAAACACGTCCCGACCGACGCTCCAGGAACCTCAGTTCACCAATGAGGGAAAGCACTGCAAATCCAGAGGACATCATGCTGTTGGCTGCCTTAATGTACGCTGGTGTTTTTTTTTTTTTTTTTTTTTCCTACGAAGGTGAATCTGAACTCTGCCATGCAGCTTTGTATTAGTCATAATGTAATTGCTATATTTTATTAGAAACATGATCTATCATAACCTTGAATATGGTAACTTAAATGACATTGAAAATTAGATTATTCTGATTATTAGAGAAGTGAGAAAGGTACTAAACATTTGTGAGGCTGATAATCAATCAGTGTATCCATCTGAGTGCAATAAAAATCAATCAGGAGCTAGTGCGTTTAAATCTAATTTTTTAAGCATGACATTTTCTTCTGAGTTTCTTTTTTAAATGTCACCCTCTTCTACAACAGTGATTGATTCTATCCCCAGGGACAGTTAACTCCAACTGTTTTATTCATTGCACTGAGCTCTTGTATTCACAGTCTTTTCAAAATATCAAATTAATGACAACAATAATATTTTCATCAAAATGTGAAATTCAGAAATACGCATTCATGGAATCAAACCAGCAAGAAGCACGATAGTACATTTAAACTGTTTCAAATTCCAGGGACCTTTTAACTAGTAAGCAGTGTATTTTAAGGCAGGAATTGGTGGAATTTTGTGTCACTCCAGTTCTCTTTTCCCCCTCATAAAAGAGAAGGCCAAGGATTTGCTTATTTAAAACATAATTCATCTAGAAATGTTTCAGTAGTGAACAATGAATCACTAGCTATAGGGAGTCCGTGAGTAATTACCTATGCCTCCAAAATAACCTTATTAGGCTATTGTAAGTATAGGGGAGACCTTTGATACCTATAGCCTAAGGGCCTCTATTTCTCCACTCATGCACAGGGGATTTATATGGTTATATCCTATTATAACCCACGAAAGCAACATATCTCCCATTTATGTATGAGGATAACTGCGGGGTTAATATATCAAGAACTGAGTTATAAGAACAGGTTTCATTATATGAATGAACGATACAAATGGACGCTTACAGATTCAGTTAACCGGCCTGAAACTTGATCTGTGGTTTCAAGGATCCCATCAGCCTGAAAATTTTATTTTTGACATGAAATTTGGCACCTGCTATTGTCACATCCATGAAATATTAGCGGATGGAATGAACAAAATAAGAGTTTCTAGTCCCTTGAAGAAAAACAATACTAACTGAACTCAGATGCAGGACTAAAACTGGAAGGCCACTGCAGAACAATGGGCTGAGAAAATACCCCTTGAAGACAGCTGAAAGGTATGGTTTGATATTTTTTAAAATTTATCTCAAATCATTATTTTTATTATTTCATTTTACTATCATTTAAGACAAAAGATTTTTTTCCCCTCCTTTTTATTTTAAGACATCCAGAAACAAAAGCAGCAGCTATCACACTTCGGATATCTAGAACTGCCAATCCAAGACCTGAAAACACTGCCGAAGGAAAAAAGTGGTTCTAAAGGCTCCATAAAGTGCTTCAGCAAGAAAAAAAAACACCGCAAGCCCATAAACTGTTTCCAAGTGTATTAATATATCGCTAATGCCTACCTTTATATTGACTACAGTATTTCAGGACTGGTTTAAATTCTGCAGAATATGCCAAACACAATAACAACTTCCCAAAGAATAAAAATCAGGACTCCAGAAATACAAACGAAAACAACCTCCTCTAAGAACAAACACGAAATCAAGAAGTTGGAAAACCAGAAAGACAGCAAACAAGTGGAACAAAACTAGAAGAAAATGTGTTTTGTGGCACACGGCTGTGGGCAGGCCAAGGAGACGGCAAGAGGAGCAGCTGAGTCAGAGCCAGGACGCACCGGGCACAGAATCCGCACCAGGGACTGAACCGAAAGCGGAATCCTTGGTCTCCCTCACCACCTCCCTATGTGTTGCAATCAACGTAGGCAGAGAGACACCATTACACACTTAACAATAAACTGTTTAAACAGCATTTGCCCTGCTATTTCCATTTTCAAAGTGCTTTCATATCATCAACTAATTGCCAGTGTGAAATACAATAATCCCCATACTCTTAGAAGCTGACGCTTAAAGAGCCACTGAAGGTTGTCAGCGTTAACAACTGCAGGCTGAATAAATCACTAATATTTCCCATGAAGGCCCACCAGCATATCTGCAATGGAAATAGTCAATGGGTATGGCTAGGCTAAGACAAAATTCCATCTGTATCACACATAGGCCTCACTTCCAAGTTTACTTAATACAGCCAGAAATTCCCATCTGCGAGACAGAGCATCTGCACAGGCAGGTCCCACAATGTCCCCATGCATCTTGTGCCGCTGTTGAATTAATCTACACATCTGTCACTCCCTCCTCACTCGTGCCTTGCCCCATGTCTCTCACAGTATTCTGTGTGAAATCAGTCACTTCCTTACTCTAGTGTAAAAAAAAAAAAAAAAAAAAAGCAGTTTTTATTAAGATTCACCATGCCACCTGCAACAGGTTTTGTAGAGTAATAGCAGCAATTGCCATTTGTCCCTTTCCCTGCTCAGAGCAGAAATGGGAAGGAGCTTTGGGAATCAATCACTCCATCCTGGGAGGTTTCCCAAACTCACAGGGTTTCTGTGGGAAACCCACTGCCAGCCTCTGACAGAATCTCCAAGAAAATACAACCCTCAGGGAAATGAAGTATTGTGCTTACTGTCTACCGTTTCAGCTGCCAAAATCCCAATGGATTTACTAGCAACTTCGATGGCAGTCTAGATAAATTCTGCATACAGCTGGTTACACTGACATACTCTGGGGAACAGGAGGATGGCTCTCCTGGAATTGCAGTGTCTCAACACATCAGGTAAAAATATAAAAGATCACAAACACAACGTGATTCTCTTCCCTACAGCTGAAGTGACCAAGCGCATATACAGCAGTTGAAAAACACTTCTAAATACTCTGCCTTAAATTAAATTTCTATTAAGCTATAGTGCATTTGTTTTACCGCAGGCTGGGTAAAGAAAAAAACGCTTAAATTTCAAACTCTGAACTTTCGTTAGAAGTCGCTAAGAGGCCATTAGATCTGTCTCATCTGATTTCAGCTGTTCAAGTGCCCTTTCGAGCTACCTTCTCAAAGCAACTGCCCTTTTGAGCTACAATGGTGGAAGCCTGGAAAACCAACCCTTTATGGATAACCGATTACAGGTAAAAATATCCTGGACCTGACCTTTCTCTCCAGGGTCACCGAAAGGTAAATCAGTCTACTCATCTACAGATATTACATTAATTTCTCTTAGGAGACAGTCATGGCAGTATGATGCCTTGCAACCTGGAGAAGCTGGGCTTATCCAAAGTCATCAATTCAATTTGCTGGGCATTATCGTGGACCGCTGATGGCCAGGGAAGTGCACGGCTGTAAACTAAAACCAGACACGGCACTCTCTTCCTGCCCGCTGCCTGGCCTGGCTGTAGCTATTTTATTTCTCATCCTCACACGCACAGAGGAGAACGACATGACTTGTTTTTTTAGTTAACTGGAAAGCTACCCACCATGACAAATTGCAACCTCTTTCCCGACAATGCCATTAACAGACTCCTTCAACAAAACAACTTTCCATAATAAGCACATTCATTCAACGTAATGGAAGAGTCTCGGCTACGGGACAAATTTAGGCTTTCTGATTATGTATGATAAACTGGACTTCACGGGACAGCAAACCGAAAGGCTGCAATTCTGTCAGATTAAGGGAAAAAAAGATGAGCTGGAAGACCCCTTCCCTTTGCTCAGCTCCCAGAGCAACGGCTCCCCAGAAGGAAGAGTAGAAGTTCAGAATCAACACCAAAACAGCGCACCACCTCTATTTCTCCCTTGTATTATGGCTGGTTTCATGCAGTGAACGCCGTTTGGCTTTCCCCAAACAGGGTTCGATCCTACATTATTTACCAGAATTAAAAATAACATCCCCAACTTATCACCACTGCTGTGTTTGTCTTGCAGTGGTGCCACTCCACCCATCGCAGCAGTGTCCTCCTATTAAAGTAAAACTACAGTAACGTAGTGGGAGAGCACGTCTAATATCTGTATCTGCAGATGGATAACACCACGCTCATACCTAAGTCTCATTTCTTTGTTTTGCCCCCAAGGCTAAATTTCACCTCCTGGTGCCTTGTGCAATTGTGTAAAGGTGCATCTAGCGCGAGAGCTGCCAACTGACAACACATCTGAAGAGGCTTGTGTGTGCTGTGTACTTCATCAAGCACAAAGAACACATTGCCTCCTGCAACCATAAATTGAGCTCATGAAGGTGGAGGAACAGTTGTTCCCGGCACGTTTTAAGAAAGGGAGCCATAGTTTTGAATCACAGAGTTAGTCTGTGTTACAGCCTCAGCAGCTTGCAGCCCTGGCCTCCCACTAGGCCAGGGATAATAAAAGCAAAGAAATAGCTCAGATACTATTTACCTATTCCTCTGAAGCTAACGTGGAAAACATGCCATTATGAACTTACGCAAATTCTTTCCTAAGGACAAAGGCTTGTTGATACTTCTACTACTTAAAGAAAAAAAAAAAGAAAAAAAAAAAAGATCAGGAGGTTATTTCCAGTTCTTGACGTGCCAGGGCTGGCCCTGAAGCTGTGAGCATGAGGGACGCGGAGCGTGTGGCTCCCCAGCCATGCTCAACCTCCCTGCTCAGGCTGCAGCAGACGCTGAAGGACCTGCTCCACCAGGAGAGGCAGCCCAGGAGCAAGAGAAGGGAAGAACTGCCTTACTTAACCAGGTGGACCTAAAAGCACCTAAAAGCAGAAGATCAGCCAAAAAACTTACTGCTTAAGCCTCACACCTATGTGCGGTCCAACACGGCTGGTGGGCATGCGTCTGCACCTGCTGATGGGCTTGGTCTGCAGCTGGATCTAATTTTTTAATTAATAATGCCTGTCACTAAAATTGTTGTGCTGCAATACTAAAAGAATGGTTTTATCAAACGCTAAAATAACATGCTGAAACAATACTACTGCATCTGACTGCATTTTAGCATTTTGTTTCCTGCTTCTCCCTTTCCAAAAGCTGAGCAATCAGAATAAACAGTCTGCAGATCTGTTGTTGGGGTGGGGTACTTTTTTTTTTTTTTTTTTTTTTTTTTTTGTTTATTCTTC
>WHYT01017395.1:710357-722703 GCA_009806455.1 Tetrax tetrax | reverse complement strand
AACTGAGTGCATAAAGGAAGAATGGAAGCTCTGAAACAAAGCTTTTGAGGTCATGGGATTGGGGTCTCAGCAGTTATGTCTGCATGACCAAGCAAGCGTGGCCTCAGCCCTGTGCTTCTGACAGGCATGGCCTCTGCCTGTGCAAAGACCAGGCAGGGACAGGCTACCTCCAGATTTCCCATCTGCTCTTACAGCAGCATTGCCCAGCACAGTGCGAGGCAGAAAGGATAACCCAGGGTTTTGCCTGCCGTGAAAGCCGTTGGGATACTAAATTCAAGAAGAGGCAAAGGCTACCTGCAAGGGCAACGTGAATGCTTACAGCCAGTGTCTTTATACGTATGATTTAGAATAATGCTGTAACTAGCTGACAGACACCCCAAAACCAAAGTGAGGGACAAGAAATGACATAAAAAGACCACAGAAACAATCAGATCCATGTTAAGAAGCTGCTCTCTAAGAGGTGTCACCCACACCTTTTACTGTGAAACTGACTGAAGAAAGCAGCTAAAAAAACTCTAAAGGTACAAAACGAAAAAATGGGAGGTTCCGTCTGTGTCAGCGCCACCAACTGTCCTCACAGAAGAGCTGGATGTCCAGAGGAGGTGGCATGTGGCTGGACCACCACAGAAACCTGAGCTGCTAGCATCAACAGGCAGGCATGAGCCCCTCCACGGGCTCTGACAAAATGCACTCCCTTAAAATAAGAAAGGGTTCAATTAACTGTGAGGACTTTGCTAGAGACAATGAACAGCAGCATGTAGTGTGTGCTGCAGGTGTACGCAGAAATTACACTGCACGTGCGCTACGCTTTTCACTGGCTCAAGTAATCTCCGAGTTTCACCTACAATGGAAGAAAAGTTACTTGTACAAGGACTCTGTGCCACTCAGCTGAATTTCTTCCACAGGACAAGATCAGAAAGTCCGCTGATATCTAATTGACACTTTTTCTCTTCTTAAAGCACATCTCTTTCAGAGCATGGTCAGGTACCACAGAGACAAATGATTAGCATAGTGACTTTAGAAGTGTCACAACTTTAATAAAACACCTTGTTAAGCAAAATGTAAGAAAGTCACCAAGGAGTAGGACTGATGCATTCAGACAAAGGCTGTAGACTGCATACGAGCCCTGGTAACTTCTGCCAGGATCAGTGTTGTCATAGAGACAACAGAGAGCGATGAAAAGTTCACCACGGTAGCTATACCTTAGTGAATAAGTCTTAATGTAACTTCCAGCTGAGGACATGCAATCAATCTCTGTATGAGCTTATTGAAGGAATTCCCTTTATGCTTAGTCAGTCCTCAAGAGCCCAAAATGAGCGAAAAGGTTTTTAAATATATATTTTACTACTTTTAAAGTCAAGTCAAGGCCTCATGCTTCTTCTGGATTGGAGGTGGGGAAGATAACTGTTTCTTTCGGAAAAGAAATTGTGTACAACATGAAAAAATTGATAAAGATTGAAAGAGTAATTCTACGACAGTCTAGCAAGACTAGCCACATGCAATGGTGTCTCCCTCTTTCCCCAGACACTTCCCCCATGGAGGTGGCTGCAGCCCTGGCATCTCATTGCTGCTCTTCTCCCATTGGGTTCAATCATCTCATCCCCTTTTACGCTGTAAAACACAGGACTTTCCCTGTTCCCTCTACCCTCTCCATGCCTTTTTCCTGGCATCTCCCTCCCCAATGGCATTCAACCCCTGGTTTATCTTCCCTGGGGGCTGCAGCACCTCCTGACCCTCCCCGGGTCCCTGCTCTGGGCTCCATCCCACCACTTGGGAGGTATGGGATGCTGAAGCCGACAACAAGCAGCGCAGAAACAGTGCCAGAGGTTGTTTATTGGCCAGGGTTTTCAATTCTTAGTTTACACAATTATGGGTTTTCTACACAAGAAAGGGGAAAAAAAAATTGCAGCACTAGCATGTTACGGTTTAAAGTTACAGCTATTTGCATAATGCCTGAAAGGCAAGGAACAGAAGAAAAAGAGAACCTTAGGATGCTATGCATACTTTTCCCTAACATTTTAGGATATAAAGATCAGACTAATTACCAAACAGTCTTGAGTTAAGCAGGGTTCACTAATCATGCTCAGCTTGAGGAATTAGGAGAGAATTTACTTAGCCGCATCCTGAAAGGTGCCAATAAATTGTTCAGCTGGAGAGTTAACATAATAAAAAAAAAAATCATTTTTTTATGTTATTTTCTTTAGCAGTTTATTAATTGCTGCCTGAAATACTTTTCTGAAACACAACGAGCTGCAAATGAATTCATGGGCTATTAATCTGCTGTACATGGCACTGGAGGGAAAGCTCATTAGGTGAGTTGATGCAATTACTGCTATTACATAACCATCTTCACAGAACATAGAGTAAATTATGAATAATAACATTCAATCTAAGTTGCTCCTTTAAACATTAAAGCTGGCAAGTGAAAGCCATGCAGAATCGGGGGAAAAGGCTAAAATACCAAAGAGGCAGATCCCAAAAAGGAGAAAAGCAAAGCAGATTTGCTTCTTTGAAGACACCAAACCGATGCAAAAAGCAAGAGATGTTTTTTTTAACCATGAGGAACAACGTGCAACAAGTAGAACCCAGTTCTCTACAGGAGAATTTTAATTGTATATAAACCATTTTCAGCCACCCAGCATAACAAAGTGTGCATTATCTCTGGCAGAGGGCAGACTGTCACTAGAGCACAGTGGTTTTTGTAGCAGGAAGACCTTTCACGTTGGCTTTGTTCTCATCTTAAAAAAAATCTCCCCATCATTGGTATTGATCATTTGGCATTAACTTTTAAAAGTTCCCAATTTCTCAGCCTGAAAAAATAAATACAAGCATTCCTATCTGATCAGTAACTGAAAAAAAACCACCAAAAAACAATCCGACCTTAATGAACAAAATGAAAAAAACTGTGATTTGTATGGCTTGGGCACAGTTTCCTCAGTATCTATATACTCTAATTCTTAATTTCATTGGTATTTTCACAGTTTGCATCTTTCACTTTCAAAGCACTTAGAATATAAAGTCTCCCAGCCCCTGTAAAAAGCCTCTATATTTTCCACCTCTCAAGACAGGAAAGCTAGTTTAATCAGCTTGCAGTGTTTAGAGAGAGGAATTAGTCCCAGAACAGAATTCAGAGTTTTGTGATTTCCACTCTGATATTTAGCTCGTGCCTCTTGAGAAAGCAAGGCGAGCCAGCAGGCGAGGCAACTATGCTGGAATTTTTGAAAAAGCCCCCAGCCACTGTGTGGTATTTAGGCATCTAGTTAAAAATCCAGCCCGTAGCCAAGCAGAAACAATTCTTAAATCCAGTGTTTTCTGTTGGCTAAAAAGAATAAAAAAACACAGTTCAGGTCAGAGTAAAAGCATCTAAACAAAGACTTCGTGCATTCTAATTAATTAACTTTAAAATTACATCAGGGGAATCTGCATGAACTTCTCAAATGCAACTCCACACTCACTGGAGACAGAATCGCGCTTCACTAAGAAGTCTGAAAGAAAATGAAGCAGAAATATAAAATAAAAAATACAAACACGACTTCTTCAATTTGAAGTTTCCTTGTTGCCAATTTAAACCAGAATTAAAATAAGTAAATAAATTCATTTTGTTGTTCTGTTGTTCATACGTTCTGAGAAGCATGAACATTTCAATGTTATAAGATTTTTGAAGTCTGTGACAAAGAGTAACACACATTTCTGTGCAAGTTTTTAAAAAAAACAAATACAGAGCACAAAAACTGGATTCTCTCCACTTCATGGTAATTCCCTTGCATTCCCTCCCTCCCTCCCTCCTTCCTTCCCTCCAGAGAAGTTAATTGTAAGCAGATTTACAAATCTGAACATTGCTTCAGTACACTGAAGCAATCTGGAACAATAATTCTGTGCCTTTATAAACACAGTTTTGCTCTATTAATGCTCAATGCAGATGAGGTTTATGCCAGTATGAAGGCTTCTCTGCATCACACCCCAGTACGTGCGCTGGCTGTGTGTCTGAGGGGGACCCTGAAGATGACCAGGCACAGTGACTGTCCTTGCAGCCTGCAGATTTTATAAAAAGAGGATGGAAGTGGAAGAGCTGCTGGGCTAAGCTGAACCATTGTGACAGAAGGAAGCTCCATTTTCCTCCTCCTAATACTCTGCAATAAATCCAGTTTAGGTTTTCTTTAAGGGCAGGCTTCACCTTACAAAGCGTATGTTCCAGCATCCTGCTTGAAAGAGCCCACTATTGTTCCAGAGTTTTGCCCAGCTTCCCTCATGCTCCCTTAATTGCGGGAGGCAGCGCCGTACGTGTGACCCTTCGCCAGCTCCCGAGGACTGAGGTCCGTGCGTCCAGGCAACAGCGTGCTTCTTGCTGACACCTGGGGTCATGCCAAGGATGGTGCTTCAACATCAGCTTAGAGATCACGTAATAGAAGGGCAAAGGTTAGTTTCCTAAGGCTCTCCATCACATAATAAGCCACTGTCAGATTTAGTAGCCTTCTCACTTCAGCAGCAGCAGCAAAAAAAAGAATTTTGTGTGACCACCACTTGTCTTTACATGGTAATTAAAAAAAAATTAACAGGCTGGAAGAGTAAGGAGGATAGAAGTGGAGTGGGGATCAGAGCCTCAGCTGCACCTACATGCTCCTGAGCACCCACACATGAACTGAGGTGGGACAGTCATACAAAAAACCCAAAACCTGATGAAGTGCTGGTGGAGGAGCTGGCTCCAGGCTCAGGTTGCAGGGACACAAGCTCAGGATTTTCTGAAGGAGTGGGATCTGATAAAAGACAGCAAGGCTTTATTTCAAGCTGTGTTTTGCCCTGTTGGAGGATGATAAGCCAGTCATCACCAAGTCATTTCCCCTCACACCCTTTGTCTTGTCTGTTTGGAGCACAAACTTTTTGCAACAGTGACTGCACAATGGAAGACAGTCCCCACACCAGTGGGATCCAGTTTCAGCGGGTCCTGAAGATACTATCACAAGGCAAACAGCTCCACTCCTGCCTTGGAGGCAGTCTTGTTACTGACCTCTCTTGATCAGATCTAGGGACTAACATGGGGTCGGAAGATAACTTTTTCTCCTCCTACAGGAACAAAACAACCTATAAAGAAATGCAAATTTGGTGCATTCCTTCATCATCTCACTTCATTCTCTAAAACAAGATAAAAGCCTAGAAGAAATGCTCAGTACCTCTTCTCTTCCAAAACACTGTTACCTCCATCCTTAAAAGCTTACTTATCACACTGGCTAGGCAGCCAGTTCTCATCTCTGATGTCTGTATGTAACCCTCATTAAGCTCAAAAGGAGCCACATATGCAAGTACTTTTGCATGTCCTTTAAAGGCAGAACAAATAAACACAGGACTGCAGTGTTTAAGCACAGATTACTCTGTACACTGCAATTCTGCATTTACTCCTCCTTAGTTCCTGGGAACAGACCTTGGGGTTCCTATTTGCAGCTGCCCACCACAATTACCTTCCCCATTTGGTGGTTTGAGCATTGTAGGCTTGTTTCCCTGTGAGATTTCCCCGATACTTTTTTCTGACCTTTGTTCACAGCTTTCACGTTACAAGGTAACAGAACTGTAAGAAGACAGAAAAACAAGATGTGAATAAGGTGCTGGGGGAAAAGAAAAACCTCCATCTGGTAAGAAAAAGCGGAGTGACAAATGTGCCTTTGTTTACATAAACTTCACATAAATTGAGTTGAAACCTGGAGACATCTATGAAAGAAGGTCAGATAAGAAAATAGTTTTTCAAATCTCTTCAGAGATGAAAAGCTCCTGTTTATGAAGGGATAACACAGAATCACCTCAGACTTAGTTCTTAAACCCAGAAGACAAGACACACTGCATTCAAACTGATGACATTTAAAATAATTTCTCTATTTCTTTGCAAACACCTACAGAAATGTAGCCAGAGGACATACCTCACTTCTCCCCAGTATCCTCTGTTCCTGGTCCAAGCTGCTATCCCCCTTTCAGTGCCTACAGTGGTTTGAGATAAAGGCAACTGCTAAAGGGCAATTTCACTCAGTTCACCCAAGGAAATAGGCAGACCAAAACCCTAACTCTTGCTGGCAAAGCTCCAGCTATCCTCTGGGAGAAAACAATCTATCACCTAAGAGGCAGTAAGTCTTTATTCTTTACCCTAAGTAACTTTGATTAACATGTTAGAAATACTGCTGATATTTCCAAAACCTGCTCTGATGTGATGTTACAGCTTTTAATAAGATTACTATTTAACGTCAGCAACAAAATCCTTAGGAATTCAAGACCAACAAGCCCTCAAGTGGGAAAAATGTTTTTTTTTTTCTTCTCTTCCAAACTGCATCATATTGTTTTTATCAAGGAAAAAAGACTCTTGTGCACAGATATATATGCAAATACCTATTAATAAAACCCTCTTCATTCAATCTTACACCTTTGTGCATCTTTGTATGTAGCCTACCTTCTCCTTTACTCCCATCGTGGTCCCCACTACAGTAAATCTATATATAAGTGCACTTCAGGCACATGAGAAAACTAGAAAACCAACAAGGACATTGAAATAATGGAACTGCCGAGAACTTCTGGCTCCCCCAGTTGCTCAAAACTCAATGTCGGCCCTTTTCAATAACCACAATTTCAGATTTCCATAAAAAGGAGTTAGAAATACATCCTAAAGATGTATCCGGTTCTTTCTCTGCTCCTCAATGCTTTTCCTCTGAGAGTAGAGGAAACAGAGGGTGGGAGAGAAAAAAAAAGGATGCAACCAGGAGGGACCAGTGTGACTTTGGGATTTCTTTGGCTACTGCCCATGCATGGAGAAGAGAACTACTGGGAAGTGCCACACCATTCAGGAAGGAGAAATGCTAAGGAAGAGATTTAAGTCACATTCCGTCATAAATGCCTCATCAGTGTCAATTTTTTTCTCTGGTCTTTAAGTGTCACCAAGGAACTCCTGTGCATGAATTAAAGTAAAGAAGTGGTGTTGGGAATTTTCTCCCCTCTCTTACGCATACACTGCACATTTCTGTAATGTTTATTATTGGAACTGACCTACTGAAATCAGAAACATCACTGATAGAGGTAAAACCCCTCAACAATCAAACAAATCACTACACCAAATACTTTTTTTTTGCTACTGCAATCACTTCAATCAAAAATGAGAAAGTTTCAGAAGCAGTATCCCATAGGGATTTGAGAATAGCTTTTTTAGCTAAATTTTCGTGCTTTACAGGGACATCAATAAAGTGGAAAAAGAGAAAAATCCCAGATTCCTACCTAAATATTTTAAAATGTTAATTTAAAGTGCAAATCAGAGATTTCTAGAAAAGAAGGGAGAGGAAAATCCTTTGTGTTTTCTGTGCAACTTGACAGCACTTGTACATAGTCAGGTTTACTGGCTTTGCAGCTTTAGAAGAAGATTTGCCAGCTTGTTTCACCTTTCAGAGAGGCTCCAACCAGTAAGAACAGAAGACTCAAGGCTGTTGTACTGTCAATTTTGTAAAACAGCACAAACTGATGCTACCGCTAAAAGAAGGATCTCTGGCACAAGCACCTGCACTGGCACGAGGGAGAAGGTGCAAGGCTGAAGAAGGCTGCTGCCTACTGCAAACTTTGGGAAGCCCTTGTGAAATGCCTGCCTGGGCAGACACCAAGCCCAGCAAAGCCATGAGCCGGTCTGCAGGGCAGAGGGAGGACTGAAACAGAGCCTAAGAAGCCATTGCTGTTCTCCTTATGTCCTTGCTGCAAGAAGCCATTTCTAGAGCAGACAGGAGATAATTCAACCTTAAAGCAAATATCTGTGCTTTGGTTATTCTAGAAAATCTGATGAAATTACCCACTTGGGATTTCTCACAGCCACACTGGATGGCGACGCTGCACAGGCAGTGTGTTGCACTAAAAGTTCTTAACTGACAGCATTTAAGCCACAAAGTTAAGGACTCAGAAGTTCATGAAGTCCAGGTCTGAAGTTGTGTATAAAATTCACACTCCTTTCTCTGCATAAGAATGCAGATACTAACTTCAATCACATAACTGCGTAATATTTTTCTCCCTTGTGATTGTCACGTATATGTAGGATATGACAAATAATAAATTGTTTCTGAAGACAACTTACATTCTTTGGACATTCCCACTTCAAAGCACTTCTGTAGTCTGCAGTACTGGCAGCGATTTCTGGTAACTTTATTGATAACACAGTTTTTATCTCTGTGACATGTGTAAACCATGTTCTTCTGGATACTCCTGCGGAAAAAGCCCTGAAATCAAGAAAAAAAAAAGAAATCAAATAAACTTTTGAGCTTCCCATAACCCTAAGAGACCGGCACTAACATTGTTTGAAATACAAAAAAATAAATTCAAAGTTATGGCTGGAGTATGACATCTTTAAAGACTCAGTCTTCTTATAATTTAGTGTTGTTTTTTGCAACATAAGATTCATGTCTTAAATAAAAGTTAATTAAATAATGCAACCTAAGGCCAAAATAAACAAAACTAGAACTAATAACAGCATTCAGGAAATGAAGTCCTAGATTTTACAAAAAAGCTCAAATAAAAATGGTTTGGGCTTATGAATGCAGTAATGAGTTGGGTAAACAACAGCCTTCCTAACAGATCCACTTGGAAGTCAAACACTCATCCAACAACCAACAGCCTCACTCAGCCTGAAGGTCCCCTCTATTTTTGTTATTACAGAGATTCTGTAGGGTTGCACGTTCAAAGGTTGCACATAAAAAGAGAAATAATTTGAAATCCAGGTCTCTTAGCTGCTGGAACTCCTACAGCAACTAATGAGGCTTCTGCAGGTGGAAGAGTTCCAGCATCAGGTTATTGAGTCGTGAACTTGTAAAAGTTGCCAATTACAGCATTTTTTTTCTTATTCAGATACAGCTGTGAAAATAATCAAGTAATTACAATGATCTTGAACAGAAATTAAAGAGAACTAGAGCCTGGTTTGTACTTAAGGAACACCACTTGACTGGATTCCTCCTCCTTCAGCAGGTAAAGGAGAGAAAACCAGCCATAAGTGGTAAGGTTAGCTGGCACCGAAAAAAGGCAAAGAACAAGCTAATTTCTTTATCTGCACTGAAAACCAAGCCTTAGATAATATCATATAATAATGACAAAAAAAAAAAAGAGGATTACTTTAAGCATTTTAGAGCTCAACCCTCAGATATTCAGCGAAAGTATTTCTGCAACAGACATTTGGAAATTTGACAGCACTATTTAACCTTCTCACTCAGATTTTGAAAATCGTTTCAGCAAGCACCAGGGTCAAATTTCAGTCAACATCATAGCATTATGGAAGAATAGTTAGCAATCTAATATTTGTTGGAGGGCTTGAGAGGTTAAAACTCTTCAACTCGTCAACTAGGCACATATTTACACCCTACAGGAAAGCGGTAAACTTGATGCTGCAGGTGATAGCTCTGTGCCCACAATGCATTTGTCTAAAGATGCAATCATGGTAAGCTATTAAATTGGCTCTCCTAGAAGCACTCATTGAGATACACGAGGAGTTCAAAAGCCAAAAACCCTATTGTTCAGAGTTAACTGGGAGAGTTTCTGGCCATATGATAAGGGAGTGGTAGGGCAGGCCCAGTCAGTAAGGGCTGGTCATAAATTCCTTGCACACCCAACATGCTATAGATGCTAATGTTATGAAAATACCTCAAATTCACTCAGAACTGAAAAATGTCTCCTTAATCACGTAACCCCTGGCAATAGTTTTCTGCAGCTCTTGCACAGGCAAGCCTCATCCTGAGGTTAGCTCCTTTGATTTAGGAGGAGATCATCAAAGAGATAAATAAAAACTCTTTACTTCTTTCTTTTCCTTAAGCTACTGAACATAGAAGAAGTATGTAAAGCTATTTGTTTAGACAATTGAAGTTTAAGTTATCAATAACACTACTACCTTATATTCCACGCTTTGCTCATTAACACTGCTTCAATCTTTGCGAGGGAAAATATGGCAAGCATGTGTGCATTCGTTTATTTGCCAAGAAGAAAATTTATAGTAACATTCACCTACTACCTTCTTCTTTTGATACTCCCCTAATTGCGATGCCTGGCTCTGCAGTAATTGCTGACGACGCTAACTGGAGTAGTTGAGGAATCTACGGCATCCATTTTGGTTTAATTCAACAGACAGAAAGTGAGCTCTGCTGGTTCAGGGGTCTCTGTACAGCTTATTTGGTCACCAATTTTTAGTTGGAAAGAGGCAGGGGAAACCAACACTGGTAGTGCAGCCACTCTGGCTTAATCCAGGGCTCACACTCACAGTCACCAATGGAGTAACTCTCCTACTACCAACCAAACAGGGCAGGAAACAAAATGGCCTAAAGGAACAAAAATGACCCTCCCATGCAGCAACCGTCTCATCAAACTGAACAACTGGAGTAATTAAGAAAAAAAAAACAAAACAAACAGCCCCCAAAGCCTCCTCTCTCCTGCACATGCTTTGGGGCAAAGCTGCTGTGGATCCACACTGGAGTGACTTCTGGTTTAGTGACACAGGCACTACTTGAAACAGAAGATGAGCTTTGAAAGTGTTACCCAATACCAGGAAAAGAGGAAACAGCCTCCTCCAAATATACCTGTTCTTCACCAAAATACAACCAGTAGCTAATGGCACCCAGTGATTGATCAGTTGTTCTGATATTTAGACACAGGTTCTGCATCCTTTTAATGCAGGGTTTAATTACAGTCCATCAGGAAGAAAGCAGAGGATGCTGTCTCAGTCCTTACCACACAAAGTTGACCACATAGCCCAATAGGAAAAGGTGATCCCACTTCTGCAGACAGCAAATATAAAGCATTCATGAACTCATAACTATTATAAAAGGCTTAAGAACAACAAACTCTGAAAAAGCAAATCTGGCTGAAATGAACCTCCCCAGGCAATATCCTACACAGAGTGAAAGATACAGGCAAAGATATTAATTGTGGAAGCTTCAACTTGTTTTACAAATTACTTTTTAATATATGTATTTTATTTTCTTCCTGGAGTTACTCACAAAAGAGAAAGAGAAATGAACTTATTTATGTAAAACATCCAGGTGAAAAAAGGTACGATGCGGTCCTGCTCAAAACTAAGGAACTGTTTCTCAACAGTGCCCTCTCCCCAAGAACTCTTCCCGAAGACAACGCCGGGATACTATTTCTACTGAGATTTCTGGTGAGCTCATTTTAAAGCCTCAACAATGCGTCACGGAAAAGATTAGATCTTTAAATTTTCCTCTGAACAGGCACTAAGAAAAATGTCCAGATTATAAATATGATTTAATTTCTTTCCATACAACCCCCAAATCAAAGCATTCACAGAGGGAGAGACCGGAGTTCAAGCACCGGCGCACAAGGAGCGCTTGCTGGGCACTGGGGCTGGGTTTCCCTACCCGCCTCCACAAGTTTTGGGTGGCACCGCAAGCAGGGTCATGCCCAGAAACATTGCCTCAGTCCAACGTCGGATTAAAAAATCAGACAGCATCCTGCTTATCCCTGTGCGGCGGTTTGCACCTCACCTGCTTTGGTCACCAGCAGCTCTGCAGCGAGGCAAAAACCCTGCAGGACATGGGGATGGGCAGATTTGGCGCTTGCTGCCCAGTTAAACAGAAAAGCACATTTAAACCATTTCAAGGCTGGGTTCCAGATAGCACAGATATAATACCCTGGCCTGTTCGCTAAAAATAGCAAAGTTAGAAGCAGGCCCAAGCTTTCCTTCAAGTGCTTTTTATCAAATGACTTCCATCTGATCTCACAACCCCAACAGTTTCTTCAAAAACCAAGAAAATCTGAATGCGACCTAACCTTAAGAAGTCGTCAGAAACTTCAGAGAGAGCAAACCACCACTGCTTATAAATAATCCACTTCAAGAGCCTACTGACTCCTGGAAAACAAAGCTACTACTTACTGTAACACATTCACCTCAAAAGGAATCTGTTTGGCTGAATATTTACACAAGCAATTTTTTACGCAAATATTTTAGCATCCCGTCCAAATGAACACCTTGTGACAGGAGATGAGACACCTCTATGGCAAAAACAAGCACAAATGATTCTTTATAATTTAAAATGCCTTATGAATATAAAAAAAAAATTCTGTGAGACATAAAGCATTACTGTCAAACATAATTGTTTTCGATAGCACCTACAAAGTACCTGAATTTCAAGTAAAGGAAGCTACTGAAGACCTATCAGGAGCAGTGATTTGCTCTAATATTCCTTTTATCCACAACTTTTGAAAGGAACGTGGATCTTGTGTTTTTATTTATACGAAGACAAACAAAGCTTTGCAGAAATCACACTTATGAATTAATTCCGTCCTTCTGAGCTGCTTTTGTCAGCATCCTTTAACACAAAGCATTTTGGACAAACGTTTCAATTTT
>WHYT01017395.1:677113-700683 GCA_009806455.1 Tetrax tetrax | reverse complement strand
GAGATCATCAAAGAGATAAATAAAAACTCTTTACTTCTTTCTTTTCCTTAAGCTACTGAACATAGAAGAAGTATGTAAAGCTATTTGTTTAGACAATTGAAGTTTAAGTTATCAATAACACTACTATCTTATATTCCACGCTTTGCTCATTAACACTGCTTCAATCTTTGCAAGGGAAAATACGGCAAGCATGTGTGCATTCGTTTATTTGCCAAGAAGAAAATTTATAGTAACATTCACCTACTACCTTCTTCTTTTGATACTCCCCTAATTGCGATGCCTGGCTCTGCAGTAATTGCTGACGACGCTAACTAGAGTAGTTGAGGAATCTACGGCATCCATTTTGGTTTAATTCAACAGACAGAAAGTGAGCTCTGCTGGTTCAGGGGTCTCTGTACAGCTTATTTGGTCACCAATTTTTAGTTGGAAAGAGGCAGGGGAAGCCAACACTGGTAGTGCAGCCACTCTGGCTTAATCCAGGGCTTACACTCACAGTCACCAATGGAGTAACTCTCCTACTACCGACCAGACAGGGCAGGAAACAAAATGGCCTAAAGGAACAAAAATGACCCTCCCATGCAGCAACCGTCTCATCAAACTGAACAACTGGAGTAATTAAGAAAATTAAAGCCTCCTCTCTCCTGCACATGCTTTGGGGCAAAGCTGCTGTGGATCCACACTGGAGTGACTTCTGGTTTAGTGACACAGGCACTACTTGAAACAGAAGATGAGCTTTCAAAGTGTTACCCAATACCAGGAAAAGAGGAAACAGCCTCCTCCAAATATACCTGTTCTTCACCAAAATACAACCAGTAGCTAATGGCACCCAGTGATTGATCAGTTGTTCTGATATTTAGACACAGGTTCTGCATCCTTTTAATGCAGGGTTTAATTACAGTCCATCAGGAAGAAAGCAGAGGATGCTGTCTCAGTCCTTACCACACAAAGTTGACCACATAGCCCAATAGGAAAAGGTGATCCCACTTCTGCAGACAGCAAATATAAAGCATTCATGAACTCATCACTATTATAAAAGGCTTAAGAACTACAAACTCTGAGAAAGCAGATCTGGCTGAAATGAACCTCCCCAGGCAATATCCTACACAGAGTGAAAGATACAGGCAAAGATATTAATTGTGGAAGCTTCAACTTGTTTTACAAATTACTTTTTAATATATGTATTTTATTTTCTTCCTGGAGTTACTCACAAAAGAGAAAGAGAAATGAACTTATTTATGTAAAACATCCAGGTGAAAAAAAGGTATGATGCGGTCCTGCTCAAAACTAAGGACCTGTTTCTCAACAGTGCCCTCTCCCCAAGAACTCTTCCCGAAGACAACGCCGGGATACTATTTCTACTCATTTTAAAGCCTCAACAATGCGTCACGGAAAAGATTAGAACTTTAAATTTTCCTCTGGACAGGCACTAAGAAAAATGTCCAGATTATAAATATGATTTAATTTCTTTCCATACAACCCCCAAATCCAAGCATTCACAGAGGGAGAGACCGGAGTTCAAGCACCGGTGCATGAGGAGCGCTTGCTGGGCACTGGGGCTGGGTTTCCCTACCCGCCTCCACAAGTTTTGGGTGGCACCGCAAGCAGGGTCATGCCCAGAAACATTGCCTCAGTCCAACACCGGATTAAAAAATCAGACAGCATCCTGCTTATCCCTGTGTGGCGGTTTGCACCTCACCTGCTTTGGTCACCAGCAGCTCTGCAGCGAGGCAAAAACCCCGCAGGACATGGGGATGGGCAGATTTGGCGCTTGCTGCCCAGTTAAACAGAAAAGCACATTTAAACCATTTCAAGGCTGGGTTCCAGATAGCACAGATATAATACCCTGGCCTGTTTGCTAAAAATAGCAAAGTTAGAAGCAGGCCCAAGCTTTCCTTCAAGTGCTTTTTATCAAATGACTTCCATCTGATCTCACAACCCCAACAGTTTCTTCAAAAACCAAGAAAATCTGAATGCGACCTAACCTTAAGAAGTCGTCAGAAACTTCAGAGAGAGCAAACCACCACTGCTTATAAATAATCCACTTCAAGAGCCTACTGACTCCTGGAAAACAAAGCTACTACTTACTGTAACACATTCACCTCAAAAGGAATCTGTTTGGCTGAATATTTACACAAGCAATTTTTTACCCAAATATTTTAGCATCCCGTCCAAATGAACACCTTGTGACAGGAGATGAGACACCTCTATGGCAAAAACAAGCACAAATGATTCTTTATAATTTAAAATGCCTTATGAATATAAAAAAAAATTCTGTGAGACATAAAGCATTACTGTCAAACATAATTGTTTTCGATAGCACCTACAAAGTACCTGAATTTAAAGTAAAGGAAGCTACTGAAGACCTATCAGGAGCAGTGATTTGCTCTAATATTCCTTTTATCCACAACTTTTGAAAGGAACATGGATCTTGCGTTTTTATTTATACGAAGACAAACAAAGCTTTGCAGAAATCACACTTATGAATTAATTCCGTCCTTCTGAGCTGCTTTTGTCAGCATCCTTTAACACAAAGCATTTTGGACAAACGTTTCAATTTTTAATCTCATCCTTTCTGCGCACCACGCCGTGCTCCTCCCAGGCCCACCAATCTTGTTATCTTAATGGATGACAGATAGAGTATCACTCTGACCATGCCACATTAGGCGTCCTCATTTACCGAGTGCAAGGAAAAAATGCTGAGTATAAATTATTCAGAAATCTATTGTATCAGCGTGTGTTCACTGAGCATCCACCACTGGCAGAGCAGACAGATTATTTTTCACTTTTAATTGTGTTGATATCTTATCTGCTGCACTGAAAGCAGAGAGTGATACCTGAAACCATATGTATCAAGCAGCAAATAAACTCAGTTTACTAGGTCTATTGCTTAGAACTAAATAACTATTTAGTCACACAATGCCAAAAAGCCCCACCTCATCCCACTCACCACTTACTTTTGTAGTATTTGCCTGGTAGTGTGTAAAATTAGAGAACTCAGTACAGAGCAGCGGTGCTTACAGACAATATTAACTATTTCAGTAATATTTTGAATGCCATTATGCCACTGGTTATCTGGATACAAAGCAGGTCATTAAGGATGAGCCCTGAAGATAATGTTAAGCGTTTAAGCTTATGAAGTCATACAGAATTGTTAGCAAGAACTGCTACCCTTGTGTATCTGATAGGGAATCTATACGGCTCCCTCTTCTTCACTGACCAGTTGATTTGGACAGGTCAGATGATTCAGAGCTCAAGAGATGCACATCGCATGGAGAGATGGATCATTTGATCCCAACACCATCTTAAAAACATTTTGCCAGCATAGGGCATGCCAAATCTTATTCACTGAGATTTGCGGGCTTACAAGTCTAGAACTTCCAGGGACAGAGTGATCAGCAGAGGCGGACTATTGTGAGCTCAAACTGTTTGAACAGTCTGCTTGGTTCATCTGGTTCAGCTTTGGTTTCCCAAAACGAGGCAGCCAGCTAGGACTCCTGCAGACTGAGAGGCCATTCTTTAGTAAATTTGCAAAATAAGCTTCTGGGTGAAGTGTATTGCTACTTCATCATAAAAGAAACAAAGGAGTAGGAAGGACTTTTCTATGGTACAGTTTATCGGTCATTTATAAACTCTGATGGAGATCTGAAGGGAATGATAAAAACCAGTAACAACTGAAAAGAAAATCCAGTCCACAACATTCCTGAAACCTCTGCCATTAGCTTTATTCTGAAATACGGGCTGTACAAATACGTACCTTTTTTACAAATCAAATCTGTTTGTGATACATAGCCTCTTCAATCTATTTACTTCAGTCATTCCAGTTACTCTCTATCCTTGCTAACCCTGTAAAACGTATGTAGGCAAGGTAAGGACCCCATTCCTGCTCTCTCTGGAGCATCAACAGAGACATTTAAGATCTCACTCAGTGATGAGATTGGCGCAAAACTACTTTGCTGAATTGCCCAAGTATGTTCATGGACTGAATGTGGTTTGCCGTATTTTTTTTACAGCGGGCAGCAGTCAAGGAACAAAAAACCCCTTCCTCACAAAGCCCTGGTAGGATCAGCAGCCAGGTTAGGGCAGAGACACACAATTTTTAGATGCAAATCCGGAATATTTGCTCTGAAAGGCCTTGATAACCTGCAATTCCACAACTAAAGCCTTTCTCTGCAACAAAAGTTGCAGAGAAAGGCTTAGAAAAGACCTAAAAACCTCAGCACATCATGTTAAGGGATTCTGTATAGTACAAAAGACACTGTAAAATGGCTGCAGCCAGAACATGAGACCCCACAAGTAATGAAAGCTGCCAAAGCAGCTATCTAAAAGGAAGCTAAAATGAGCGTATTCCCAGTTGCACAGCACTTTTCCGGGATGTCTGCACTGTCTATCATGCTTTGGAAGTCACGGCTTGCAGAATAAACAAATTAATTGTCTGACATTGTGGCTGGAAACCACCGCCGGCACAAAATGGAAGCAGCGACAACAATAAGTAGAGGAAGGCTCGCTGCCAGGAAGCAGGGAAATCGTGCTGATGATGTATGCCAGGGCAGGACAGGCAGATCTTTGCAAAAACAAACGAATAAACGTTGTGAAATGTCAATAGCTGGTAGTGAGCACCTAGGCATGCCAGGTGCCCGGCAGCAGAGGGGCTGGGCACCAGCTCGACCTGGGAAGCGCTCCGTGTTTGTCCATTGGTGTTGTTATTTCCAGCAGAAACTCTCTGCTCACCATCCGTGTTTCGTCTCCTCTAGCCATTTATTCTGCTGATGAAGAGCTGCCGAAACCTTCCACAGCAGAAGAAAACCAAATTTGCTATTAAAACCAGGGCTTTAAATAAATAAATAAATAAATAAATCAACAGAACTCGGAACACTTCATAAAAATAAGCAGGTGTTATCCCAATGTTTCGCATATGGGAATACAGACTTAAGAGCAACTCACTAAGGGGAAGAGGAGGGGAAAAGGGCTATTCTCTTTCCATGATTTTTATACAAATGGGAAAGCTTGAAAGGTTTCAGGGTTTTCTCGTTTCTTAAAAAGAGACAAAGCCCCAGAGGACAGGGAAAGGTAGACGAGGAATGTGCTATCCCTCCCTAAGCTACCAAAACAGGGACGCGCATCCGCAATGGCAAGAAGCTCTCCAGCAAAGACAGGGCAGGCCACACTTGAGAAGTCCTAATAGTTTCTAAGATGAAAAAGTCTTGTGAACCTTGGAGGGCAAGAAAAAAACCCACAATTTTCACGACAGGGCTTGAAGGAAATTATTTATGGGGCTACTAATGCTGTTAGCCACTGGTGAGGCTGGAAACGAACCCCTTTTTTCATGGTGCCCCACACCAACACATCTTCTGATTTCACAAACCTTGGTCTAATGTTAAAAACACGCCCCAAACTGTCCAAGTATTGATTTTTTTCTTTTTTCCCAGGGAGTTTAAAATACTTCCTCTGGCCAGCTGGCAGAGAGGCAGCTACCAACGAAATTGGGGAGTTGTGTTCATTCGGCTGCAAATCTGCAGCAACCAGATTTCTCCAGCAAGTGTACCAGAGCATCCCTAAGATTATGCAAGGATTTCTCTACAATTTTGATTTTCACTGAACTCCTGACCTTTCTAGCAAACATGTCAAAGTCTCCAGACAGAACAGTCATCACCTTGAAACAATATGTGAGACGAAAGAACAGCTGAGATTTTCTGCTTCTCCACTTCAGTAATTTAAACAGAGAGGAAGGAGCTAGTATGCACTTCCATCTGCTTTCTTCAAATTAAAAAAAAAAAAAAAAAAAAAAAAAAAAAAAAAAAAAAAAGGGAGATGAAATGTATACAATTAAAAAGTTACAGTTAACTTCCTTTCAGTAACGTCTGTAGGATGATTTTTGGCCTGCTAAGAAACTCCAGATGGGAAGAGTAATGAATATCATTTAATACGAATAACAGGAGATCAAAGCAATGCTTTTCTGAGTTGCAGCACACTGAATTATTTCACACAGTTTAATGGAGAACTCAGGAATGAATTATTCCTTTTTGCTATTTTCTTATGTTTTTGTTTATGCAAATCAATTCCCTTTAACCTAATTTGTGGAGGACCAGACCTATAACCCAATAAAACCATAAAATGTCACTAGGATGGTTGTACAACTGGCTAGCACTTATCCAAAAGGCTATATGTCGTTAACTGCTCATCGTTTTTTTCCCCTCTCTTCCCCTCCAGTGCCTCAGGATTTATACCACCAATTAAGACAATAATGAGTGCCCCAGGTTGACCTCCCAGGAGCAAGAATTAATTAAGCGCAGTATTTCTTCGTAAAGAATGACACTTTTCCAAACCATTTATGTAGCTGCTCTCTTGCATGGAAGCGCAGTATCAGGAAAGACTTTCAAAATTTTTACTCCCTAAATGTAAGACTGATTTTGGTTCACACCTTTAATTTGGGTGTCTGGTTTTATGCACTGGGTTTTTGGGTGGCAGGAGCAGGGGGGCCATCTTCTAAGGACAATGTCACAATCTTACTAGACATACATGGGATTTTTTTTTTGTACAGAGCTACAAAGGAAAGACACTAAGCAACAGCTACTCAAACAAAGTAGTAGAACTCCTAGTAAAAACAAACAAAAAATCCCCGCCAAGCTATAATCATGCAGTGACATGCTGATTCCTGCAGCAGGCAGGACAAGGAAAGGACTCATGTTAGCTATGCAATTACTATGCTGCAATTACTTGTAGGAGTCTCTCAAATTAGCATCTCCATTTAGCCGCTGGCAGAGATGGAAGCACGTGAAGAGGAAAGGGCAAGCTCTAACACAAACCTACATGGGAGAAAGAAGGTATGTGCATGCTCTAAGGAAATTCCCCACATGGGCAGGCTTTGCATCCTCCTCCTCCCCTCCCAGCTTTCGCCACGAAGGCTCGCAGAGTTCCCACACATATTTGGCACTGCAGTTATTTATCAGGAGAGACATGGGGACTTCCATTGTCAGCCAATACAAAAATCCCTGCATTTCTGCACTGCCTGAAATTTACAGAGGCGCTAGTTTCTAACCCACTATCAGCAACCAAATGTTTACAGCTCAGTTGAAATAATCATGCAAACTATGCCACAAATATTTATATATGCCTGCAAGCCGGCTGAAGCGCAATTCCCCTTGCTCCAGCAGAGATTCACACAGTCACTCCTGCTCCCTCCCCGACCCACCCGGAGCCAAGGCAGAGCCCCAGCCGGCCGGGTGGGTGCCTGCGGGTGCTGGCCCAGCACCCACTTGCCAGGATGGCTGGGAAAGGGTTCACTCTGGCTGTCCCTCAGCACAGTTCCCGCTCATTTTCAAGACCAAGCAACGTTTCTCTTCTCTTTGTCCAACCTGAGAAGAGTTTTAAAATGAGCCCGATCTGCAGCAGAGAAGTTTCTGAGTAGGGATGAAGTGACGTAGGAAAACAATGCAGAAAGCAAACCAAAAATATTCAGAAGAAATAACATGGACATAAACATGCCAAAATAAACCAGATGTCTTGAGCATTATGCTTCCTGCTACGTTTTTCAGGCATCCATCCGAATGGCTCATCAACACACGTTCACTATCTCCCCACAAATTTTTTTTTTTTTCTCTTAGTTTTGACAACTGATCTCTAAACAAATATGTTCTATCAAATCTCTTGAAATCTGGCAAGGAAAACCTTGTACATTCTACTTTATGCTACACTCTAAATCCCCCGCATCCAGTGACAAAGAAACTCTGCTAATACAGAACTACCCACTAAAACCATGTAAAACGTAGAGTTCAGTGAAACTCGGATGCCTGGAGACTAGAAAACAGAGTTCAAGTAAACACCCAGAAATATGCAAGTCTGGCTCTCCAGTACTGGCAGTAGTCAAGGAAAATTACCTTTCCACACTGCAGCTGAAACTCATTACCGAAGGCGACAGCAGAGATGAGTTGGAGCTGGACCAGCTTGGCAAAACCACCATTTTAAAGAGTGAGATGGTGGCCATACCCCTCTGCCTGGTTCCCATATACAGACAGTCAAAACGGAAAAGCATGGAAAAACAGGCTGAGGAAAGCGGATGAAACGCAGCCTGTGCCAGTGCAAGGGATTAGCAACTGCACAAACAGAGCAAAGAGCAATCGACTGCCTGGTTCCTCCAAGCAACGAGGACTCTTAAGGTAATGCTAACCAGAGGGATGTAGCTGGTTGTAAGAACTGACAGAAATCCTGCTGAGATGCTGAAAGAGCCGCACAGTTTACAGGACAAACGTGGCGCTGCCTCCACCTTGCCCGCTGTTGGGCACCATTGTTCATTCAGCCAAGCTGCAGGGAAGCAAGGGAGAGTCTGGGACTGGACAACTTCAACGAGGAGAAAACATGACCTTTCAGAGACGAGTGAATGAACTGGGGCTGATTAATCTAACACAGGAAAATCTTAGCAAGATGTTTTCCTGTTTTCTCCCTCCCCTGCCAGACTTTAATCAATGGCCAGATTCAAGCACAGAGCTCATATAATCACAAGACGATCATTCTTTCAGTTTATGAAAATCACATGAACTTGGGGTAAGATAAAAGGTCTTTTTAGTTAGCTCATCTATTTGGCTCCTGAGTACTGTGCTTGCGTCTCTCCTGTTCACCTAACACTCCCTTTCTTCTTTCTTTTAAAAAAAAATACATAGTTTTCACATTTGTTTCCATACATGTAGCAGTTGGATAAATGGACTGGTTAAGACCACTTGGACAGCACCTCAGCAATGCCTTAATCCCCTGATCCAAAAAAAGAAAAGGAAAAAAAAAAAAAAAGAGGTAAAAAAGTGGTAGTGCCCATTCATTTCAATAATTATGAGTTACAGAGCTTTGTTTGAAACGCTGCAGTTAAATCTTCCTAAATGTGGAGCACTGCCACTCTTTTGGACCAGCAGAAAGCACAGGAGGATCACAGCGTGCTCTGAAGCGAGGACCTAATAATTTCCAGGTATTTATCATAGGTGCACAGGGTTCCAAAGCAAGCCAAGCACCCCGGAGATGGGGAAGACCTCTCCCCTGTTGGGAAGATTCATCTGGAGAGCAGCCAGCCGGGACACCGGCGGGAGGAGCGAACAGTAGCCCATTGGAGTGGCTGCACCACAGCTATAAATCTCTGCTTTCCCTGGTAAGCGCCTGGGAGGAGGGAGAGGGAACCAGCCACAGCTGACAGTAATGGGTCCCATTAAATTGTCACTTTTAAAGAGACCCTGAAACGGGAACAAACTTGCTCCGTAAGCATTTGATCAGTCTCCCTGCCTCCAGGCGACAGCAGACCCTGCTGACGTGCTGTGGCTGGGGGCTGCTGGCTCTCCCCTCCGGCACTGGAAGAGCCCCCAGCAGTCACTGAGGTTGGCTACAGCTGGAGTCAAATCTCTGACTGCATTTACAGCCAACCAAATCTACATTTTTTGGCACTACCGGTGACTGCTGTCTTACCCTGTAATTTATGTATGCGTTATTCTAGACAAGGGATCCAGAAACAATATACCTTTCCCCCTTTAAACACAGGTATTTTCATATAGTTTTTATTGCATAGTAACTTTTACCACTAAAATATATGAAAGGAGAAATTTTAAGTGTGGCCATGTGAAATCATAAGGGACTTTATACACAAAAATGTCTTTCTACTTCTCAGCTGTCTCCTGAATTGAGTTATGGAAATTGTGGAGACTCCTGCATATTATCAAAGGGAAGAACAATTTATGAGTAGGGGCCCTGTATATTTGGCAGACCAGATGCAGCAGTATACCAATTAAACAGTTACTATACCAATATGCCAAAACTGCCAATTACAGAATTGGATGCATGGCTTTTTTAACACTGTCAGAAGCTTTTATAAGTGGAGTACTGAGCTGCACAGACATCACACCTATAATGGAAAGTTCCTCTGAAATAAGCAGAACAATGTAAAATAGGGAGAAGGACACAACATGTATGTTCTTCGCACAGAACCCAAGAAACACTGTATCCGTATTTAAAGACTATAGCAAAAACCAGGCACAAAGAGGGAAAGACAGGCACATGGGTATTATCTTAACTTTGGCAGTTTCTGCTTTTTTGAATGGCTACTCAAAAATTGAAGAGTTTTTTTTAGCAAGACATTTGTTTTGTTTTATACAGGGAAGAAAAAGAAGAATGTATACAATAAACAAATTGAAGAAAGAATCTGTAACACTAACTGTATTGGAAATAGCAAATCTTGGAAAATTGCATCCAATTGTCTTTCCTGCTATAGCACAAGACCGAAATTTCCCAAAAGGCACCTCTGTAAAGCTGAACAGCTCTGGGATCCATGCTGTAAATCCAATTGCACTCCATTTCCAGAAGAAGCTAAAGAAAATACCCCTTCAGGAAACTTCCTCAAAGGAACTCTTCATTCGGGATTAGAAGGAACCTCTGTTTCCATTAGCAGGTCAGCCAGTAAGCGCAGAGAGCAAGGGAAGGTCACTTTCCAAGCCCAATCAAAATATTTTGCAAATTGGGAAGTTGACTGCTTACAAACTGGGTGATGGCTTACAAGAACTAGAAAATATAGATAGGTGTACCTTTCAAAATAAATTCAAACTAAGTAACAAAGAGCATCTGAATAGCTACTTAACATGTAAGTGAACTGAACTAGATAATAGATAAATCCATTTTTGTAATTTTCCATTAAGAAATCTCTTGATTTTTTTTTGACCGAAGTCAGCACTCAGCCAGAACCACACTCAGGAAAACTATTCTGCTCTCCCCCTTTCTTCCAAGGAAAACTCTGGAAAACAGCACACTTCGTTGGGGGGTCCAGCAAGTGATCCTAAATCTAAATTCAACAGATCAGTTGGTTGTATATCCTTCTCTATCAACATCTCATTATACAGTTTATTTTTAACAAGTTTCAGAGTTAGAAAATGAAAGCTAGTTCATTGTAATTTAACACATCTGTAATTGCTGTTCAGTAAGCATAAATAAATATGGCATACAATAGGCCACTACTGTTAATAGAAAAATAGCAGAGTATTTAATTTCTGAGATGTTTGCTCAGATATTCATATTTCCTTATCTGATTAATTACCTCTGCAAACAATACTTTTAAAGACCATATTATAAAATGTTGTATTAAACATGGTGGAAAGCTCCATTTTTTCCTACACTGTAACAACTTTCTCGGTGTGCACAGCATAGCCTGTACTCCATAGCTATAATTAAAGGCCACATGTGGTCCTTAAACTAATGGAAAAGTACGAAATAGATTGAAAAGATGAGAATGAAATGGATGTTCTTTCCCCATCTTTAGTGAAGAAAATTGGAAAAGTAAAATCTATTAGAATGTACTTACAGGAAAATAAAAACACAGTCAACATCCATCACATGCAAACCAGGGGACTTCTTAGCAGGCAAGTGTACCAGCCGGCATGGCAGCCCACCTGCTTCTGCCATCTCTGGTCGGTACATCACAACGTGATTTGCATAGACAGCACTTTTACACATACATAACAATTTCCTTAATTCCGTTGAAGCTGTTGCAAACCAAGCACACGTTACTGATCTGGTGTGAACCTCAGCTCTCTCAGCCATCTGCTAATAAGCCACAACTGCTACGGGCAGGTGAAAGTTGTATAGAAATGTGACAAACATATCTACAAGGACTCTTCACTACCTGCCTTGGAGCAAGAAACCATGCTTCAACTCCCACCACAACAGGTACACACACATGGAAATTTGAAGTTTCTTCTTTTTACGGTGTGTATTCTCTTGTACAGAAAGGAATAGACGCTGCCAGAAAAGTAAGACTGAACATTTTTAGTTTAATAATAATAATGAACAAACTGTAGTTGCTATGGACTGGTTATTGGCCAAAGACCCTGAAAAGAGAGGCTGAGGTCAGCAGGCATGAAGGCTGCTACATCTATATTAGGAAATGCTCTTGGGGACAGTCATGGGCACTATGGCTTGCTGACGTATGATGGGAAAGTCCACATCTACCTTAGTTAACTCTTTTGGCCTCTGAAACGCGATGGCAGCATCCAAACCGACCACAGTAGATGGCCACATGCAGGAAGTGCCCTGCTTGGTACAGCCGGAACCCTCCCGGGTACGCAGCATGGCAAAGCAGTGCCCCAAAACACGGGTGGCGCTGATGCACTACACTTTAAGAGTCTGATGCTGCTGTTCTTTTTTTGAGACAGACTCCACTGATGGTGCTGGGAATTTTGCAGGAAAAGGGAGTGGAAGATTTAAGCCAAACAATGATATGTCGCTATTTGACAGCTCATGTAAAATAAGAGAGTAGTTTCCAGTTCCTGTTTCCACAAGACATTAGCCTTTGTGCCCACAAATAACTGGAGCAGCGTGGTTAGCACAGTTTGAGAATAATTTTGGATGATCTCTGCACTTTTCTAGCACTGGCATCACTGTCAGAAACAAATTAAAATAATTTGTAAAAACAATTATTGTTGCAGCTTAAGATGAACCTCTGGTCTATGTCTGAGGGCAATGGGCAGGAGAAGAGGAAGATCAGCTGTGGAGGTACAGGCTATATCCCCCTAGAGACACCTCTGCTCTGTCTCTGTTTCAGAAACCCAATGCAAGGGACCAGCAAAGGTATAATCCACAGCGCTGGAAATCAAATATGGCATTCAAATACACATTATTTTCATTATCTGCCATGGTTGGCAATTTATTTTTTTTCTTCATTTAACGTCATTCACACAACCCAGAAAAGATATTTTAAATATATGGTAACACAATTTTTTTGTTTCTGATCCCCTCTATTTCATAATTTTTACTTGCTCTCAGTGGACTTCCAATAAATATACACTTCCCCCTCCTTAAAAAATTTAAAATAAATTTAGTATTTGGTGAAAGTTTTATCTTTCAAACAAGGATAAAAATTAATTAACAACTTACTGAAATGCAGATACCAGCTTTTCAAGCATACCTTGCTTTCCTTTTTTTGGTTATTTCAAAAACTAAAATATCAAAGACAGCATTAGGACAATCAGGTCTCCTCTAATAGCATGAAATATATAAAAACTCCAGGTTTTCGTTACCACATTTAAATCAGTTGCAATTCTTTTAGCATCTTTCTGCATATGGCACTGCTTTCTGCAGACGAACAGCTCTGAACGTTGCTACACTGCAAAGGGTTTAAGATCAGATGATATTAATAGTATGTAGAAATGTATCTCAAAATACATTTTTCACCTTTTAAAAAATGATTGTTGATTTACCTGAAACTAGGAGCAATTTTCCATGATTTGGGCAATTTTTCATAGCTGTGCATGAACGACAGCACGCATCTCTGCTGCTGGCACTGCCACTTACTAACACAGCTTAAATGGAGACAAATACAGCTTGATCATTCAAGCTGATCTATATTTTTTCCTTGAACTGATATAAGCTTTTACAATTGCATTGTTGCAAATGATATTACTTATTTCCCTGATACGAATCACACTGTGCACATATTTTCAACTTTACATTTCCTACTTTTTGTTTCAGTTGTAGGTGATTAAAACATGTCAGGAAAACAAAGCCAGATAAATAAATACAATGGGCATTAGTCAGCTGGTTTTATGAAGTTTGCTTTTATTTTTTAGAGTTAGGTAACTGAGAAAATTTGATGGCTGGTTCCTTAATTCTCAGTAAACGAGCATAAATATGGGCTTAAATGTAATTACATTAAGCTAGAAGCCAACGTGCACAAGAATAGTGTATCAAGAAGAACTGCTGCGTAAGATCCCTCTACAATCCCAGAACTGCCTAAGAACATGCAAATCTGTCCTCACATGATGTAAGAAACATTAGTAAGACAAAAAGGCATCTGTCCCGAAGGACATGGTTCCATAAAGGGAACTTTTAGGGATGACAATCCCTAAAATATTTTAGGCCACTCATCAACATTTCTTGCAGACCAAAGCATAATCTCCTTGCCATCAAAGTTCAAATAAGTAAATAAAACCAAAACCAGTCCCACCCTCTGTCAGTAGCATTTAGTAAATCCTCCATTGACTGATGCTGATCCCAGATTCATGTCCCACAATGGGGGAACCACAACCCTCTCAGTGTCCAGAGGGACGTAACCGTAGGGGACATCATGGAAAAAAATAACACAACTGTGCTTTGAACAGCTAACCCAACGGTTTGTGGGGACAGGCTGCTCTGGAGGGTGACTCAGAGTAGTTCTGGTTTAGATGCTCTGAATCAGCCATCAGAGGAGCTCCTCTCCCTCCACTGACTGCAGAGAGAGCCCAGTCTTCAAAGTCAGGCAACTAATTTTGGGCCTCAAGTTGAGTGGTATGACTGCTTCCCACCGCATCTGTAAGCAATTAAGCTAAAGCTGTAACAAAATGACAGCTTTTCTCCCAAGCTAAACATCCACGTGGATCAGCAAATCTGGACAATGCAAAACCCGTTTCACTTTCTCTCTTTTTTATCTTTTCTTCTCCTATGTGTATCTCATATTTTTTATGGGAGTCAGTCCTACAGAACTATACACCTACATTTCAAGGTTTATATCAATGCCTATTTTCCATACTGCTTAAAGTCTTTGCAATTAAATATATATATATATATAGTTGAGTCAAGAAGGTGTCAAACAGAGACATACTTTCAAAGCTGAAGACATTTGAAAATATATTAAATGTGGCTAGCCTTTTAATTTTATGATCCCACATCAGATGTGATTTTATATGAAAACTCTGATCGAAGGAAAGCTCTTCTTTTATGATAAAAGCTGACCTAGGATTACTTGGTATTGAAGTAAATTTTTCTACGTTTTTGTCCATTGGCATCACCAACAGGCAGAGAGGGACCTCGATCATTCAGACAAAACTGCTGGACCGTAAACCTACCCTCTTATATGCTGTGCTGTCTTCTCTTCTGAAACTGCTCTAGGCATCTTTGCTGCCCACCAAATCCAAGCCAGGAATCCGGGCAGGATTGCCAGCAGAGGAATGCTGTCTTTTAAGCGCCAAGAACAAGGAACAAGGCTTTCAGAGACAGCAGAAGCTGCCAGAACACCAGCTTCTCCTCCTTGCCCACACAATGATGGCATTGTGTGGGGAATCCAGCCCACTGCACTCGGTCTCCCAGCTACAATGACGAGTCAAGTCAGGACCAAAGAGCTGAGCTTTCGGTGACAGCCAGCCCTATAACCACTTGTACCAGCTGGATAAATCCAAGTTGCTCATTTTGTATGGAATTTGTTTGCATGTGACCTAGCAACACCCAGAGACCAGGGGGAGGAAAAAAAAAAAAGATTTCAGAAGTCTTTAACTGAGGTCATGAAACACATGAGTAGATTCCAAAACCCACCTCTGAAATACCACACAGTTTACAAAATGGAAAAGTTGTAAATAAGCTGAATATTGCCACTGTACTGTATTTTACACATAAAAACATGGACTGGCTCTGGAAATTTTCTTGTAAAATACAACTGCACTGTGAAGATCAGTTTAGTTTTGAGATTACATACAAAGCCATTGACAGGCTATGATGCATATATGCCTTTTGCAGCATAATACACAGAAAAAAAACACAAAGTAAAAATTATTTTTTTTAAACTAGTTTAAAATACAAAAAAAAAAAAAAAAATCCTGACTCCTGAATTCAACTGACCAAACTGAGAAAAAGGTTGGGATATCAACCAAAGCCCCCAAATTTGGAAGGCAAGAAGTCAGCTGATCTAAATCTATAATCACAAATAACATTTTCAGGATGAATATACTAAAATTAGAAAACAAGATAGCTTAAAATTATTTAGATAGCTCCTAAATTTTCATTGTTGTTCGTACATACGTATTATGAAATATTCCAGCCCATAAAAATCTTAAAAGTCTAGTATATCAAAACAAGACACAAACCAGTCTTTCTAGCAGGGCACAGTATTGAAGACTCTGGTAATGACTAAGACAGAAGGATTATTTAAAAAAAAACGGCGGTTAGAACATCAAGTAAGTGTTTGGCAAGGGAGGTTAGGAGGTTGTTCCCAGTTAGTTGAGAGAATAAGGTCCAAGGATGACAGCAACTGGGAAAAGGGGAAGGAAGGTGAGGAGAAGGGACCAAGTGGAGATCTAACCACCACATAAGGAAACCACAGCAAGGGTCTGAAAATGAAGACAGCTGAATGCATATTCTGGAGGAAAAAGGACAACACATCGTGTGAATTGCAATGCTGCAGATCAGAAATTATGTCATCATGACATGATGTCTGAAAAACTGCATGCCACATCATTACAGTTGACAATGTCACAAAGAGAGAAGATGGAAAGGTCTGTCTTTATGAGTTCTGTGTCCAAGGTAGAAGTGAGGTGAGCAAGAGAGCGCACCAGGGAAAAACAGCTGGGGAGAAACTCAGAGATGGGGGGTAACTTTGGAAATCATCCATGGGTGGGTGACAATTTAGGCAAGATAAAATTTCCAGTGCAGTGGTTCCCAAATCAAGCATCACAAAGTCATGATCACCATCCACACCTCTCCAAGGGCTTGTGGCTGGAAGGGTCTCCATTAAGAATACACTTTATGAGCAGAATATTGCCACGACCACCCCCATTGGTCTACCGTAAAACAGGTCAGTTGCTGATGCTTTTGAGACAGAAAACCAAAGAACTGAACCTCAGAGAAAAACATCAAAAAGTGGATGAAGAGCCATTTAAGGAGAAATTGAATAAACAGCAAGCAAAGTTGGAGGAGAATCTAAAGAGCCCTGAAAGCCAGGAAAAAGAAAACCTGATGAATGAAAGGTAGTCATCAACCCAAAACCTGGAGCTGTCCCTTTGCACTAGGTGGAGACTGCTAATGATCACTGTGACGGCAGCTTCACTGGAGCTCAAAGTAGAAATCCAAAGGAGAAAGAGAGAACTAGAAGACAACCAAGGGAGAGTGAGTATGGAAAAACAAAATGAACAGGGCTCTAATTAGATAAATACTATGAGAAGAGTTTTCCATTTGTGTTTCCCTTGAGAAAGTCTTTTACTGCCAGGAATTCAAAGGGAAAGGTGAATGAGTCAGAAGGGAAAAAGGAAAAGACTTGAGAAAAGCACCTCAGAGCAGCGGGAGGTGCAATGCAGGAGGAAAAAGGAGTGAACTTAAGGTTTAACATCACAGAACAGAGACTGCAAACCAGGTGAAAGAGAAACAGTGGAAATAGGAGTGAAGAAAGAGAAAATGGCAACAAGGTCAGAGGAAAACAGGAAAAAAGGAAGAATTAGTATGTGATTTGACTGATATTTTAGTCTAGCTTCTCATGGAATCAGCTTTGTGTAACCGAGCTGTCCGTAAGTGAGGTTGTATCTCCCCATCCCACCAGCTTTTGAACACGCTGGTCAGCTTCAGTGAATATTGAAGAAAATAAAGTTCTTTGAAATTGCATGGAGATGTTGTGTTCAGCAGAAATAAATTTCTGTTTCCTAACTAGACGAAAGGCTGCAACATTAATTCTTCCTTATTATTACTCTCCAGTTCACCAGAGAATCAGCATGAAACTCCAGCTCCGTATCCAGCAGAAGCCTTCAGTGAAACATAGGCTCTCTAATAAACTTGGCTTAACCAAAGGAAAGGCAGACATCCACAGGAGGTAAGGCTTCCCCAGAGGCAATGTTCAATACTCAGCGCTTATTTAAACTTGCAAAGCAGCTGGCTACATTTTTGCATGAAGAAGGCTGGAGACAAACTGACGCAAGAAGAACTGACAGTGGGAACCAAGGGTGAAGGTAGACTTGAGTGCAGGCAGGAGCCTAGATGGTTAGAAATAAGAAGTACTAGGAGGCGGCTTTCTTACGGTACAGGACTAAGAAACAAATGTGTGAAAGCAAAGGTAGAGCAAAGCTAAAGAAAAATAAACCAAATAGTCCAAAAGGGCTCAAGAAAAACAGGGTAACATTCTTCAGAGAAAAGAGTGGAAACTGGCAACATAGAGGTTTCTAAGGCTGTCTCTGGTGGCGTGGTCACGTACTGCTGTCATCCAGCACACCACTTCCGTAGACCCGAAAGCTCAAGCAGCTTCCAACAGCAAATGTGGTACAGGATTGTCCACCAAAGGGACCACTGGTTAACTCAGTGGTCTCATCATGTTCTTTGCCAGTTTCTGGCACTCACTAAGGAAGCTAATTCAATCAGTGGAAGAAATTCATAAAATCCTAGTCCAACCTGTTGAAGAGCTAGCATCAACTAACCCAAATCTTACCACTCTCAAGCAGCCAAGTTACTGCTTTGGAATCTTGTTATTTCTCACAGACTGACAGGTTTCGTATGTAAAATTTCATTCCTTCTTTTAATAGCAGCTATTGCTAAGTGCTGAATTACACCATCTTGCAAATTAGCAAATAAGTGAACATGGTTTTTTATTGTTGTTGAATGATGGCTAACACATTACAAGATGGATTTCTTCATGTATTTTGACAAGTGTGGTCTCGCTTTAATTATTTATGAAAATGCTTTGCAGTATGCCAATAAAAGCCCTATAGTTTATTTCTGCATATTTTTCAAAAATAATGAAGTCTTAGGGAGATGTGACCTTTCTGCCACAGTTTGAAATTACATCTGTGCTTAGAGACAATGTGTGGGTGAGCAAACGACACCACCATTTGTGTGTTAGCATCTGAGTATGATGAGATTTCCTATTTTATGACATTAGCTACAATATATTCTTACCACAGTTCTTTCTAACAGACTCTTAAATTTCAATAATTTTGGGGCATCTAAAAAAAAAATAAAATAAAGATATGATATTCAAGGAAAACCTCAATACCAGAAAGAGATTCTAAAACTGAGGTGAGCTGAAGTATTTACTTTGAACACTTCAGTATCTATGGTTATAAAATAGGGGAGAAAGCAGATTCTTATCCCATAGTTTCCTGCCTAATGACACAACCCAGGACTATAATATTTTACATCTCTACAAAAGGCCAGTAGCATGGAAGAAGTTGCAGGCTCACAGGATAAAGTAAAAATACGCAACAGCACAGTACCTGAAAAATATTCTAATGTTTCATACAGATAAAACAGCAAAATATCTGTCATTAATTTATTCTAGTAACTTTATTTCTATGCATGTAGTGCATGTGACATTTTCATCATGCATTAGTATCTTCACTGTATGAAGCACTACGTACCTATTTTAACTAGATGGATTAAATCATAGGTCTTTTGTTTAATCATTGAAAAAGAACATTGTGCTAGGGTATCACAACAAATAAAATAAACTGTGAGAGCATCTGTCCTATCTTTTCTTCAACATTTTTTGCACCGTCTTCCTTGCACGCACACCATTCACTGTATGCACCCCTCTAATTATTGCCATGCACGCACGGTTTAGCTGACATTGCTTCTCTGATGTGTATCTAGTCTTCAGCCATTCTCTACTCTAGAATGGCGTATTGAATTACTGCATCCTATGGATAGTCAATTCGTGCTCTGACAATCGCAGCACTGGAAAGGAGCTAACAGATGTGCCAGCACTGTGGTCTGCCAGATTAAATTCTGTGAATACCAACCTGCTAATCCTCAAATTCCCAATTTGATTTGAGATTAGTTAGACAGATAGAAACTATGCCAAAAATTTCCTGATGATCAGATCCTGTTCCCAAATTCCACTCCCTGGATACACAGAGGTAGCAGCACACAGAAAAAGGCCAAAAGCAGGCAATGGCCATGTGAGTTCTCAGAGTATACTTGACCTACAGACAGACAGTGAAGGGTCTCAACGTTTTTCCACTTTATTCTTTGATTATGTCTGCATCTATGATCACATTCTCATGTTAGTCAATGCTTACAGAGTCCCTGGAAGATACATTTTGGCAGAAGTTACCAAAAGAAATAATTCCAGGCACAATGGTCATTTACTTGGCTTTACTCATGAAGCAGAATTAATTCACACAAGAAAGGTACAGGCATCTTTGGAGACAATCAAGTCACACCAAACTGCATTGCTTTGCCTCTCTCTAAAATGAAATGCGATCCTATGAAAAGGAAGGAGACGATGGCACTCACCTTACATCCCTCACAAGCGCTGACACCATAGTGATATCCGGATGACTTGTCTTGGCAGACAAAACAGGGCTTGTAAACACGAGGAGGTGGAAGCGGTGAAGGAGGGCTCGGAACAAGTTCCTCAGAACTGGTGCTCTGAGTTTCAACTGCTACAAAAGAAAAAAGAAATACAATTGAATGATCCAGGAATGAATTTTAAATAACTGACTATTTGCTGTATTATGACTATCAAACTGACACATATCTTTCTTTGTATAATAAACGTGCATTTGTCTTTCCCAGCAAAATTTAAAGGGAACTAAAGTAAGGCAAGTAATGACAAGACTACACGCTATAGCCTCAGAAGTGTATTTTAAAGTACCTGAACATTCTTCATGATCTAGTTACTCAACACTACAAACGCTTCAGCTCACTTCAGATATGGGGCTTGAATCTCCTACCAGGCTCCAAAAATGGACAACCTTGGGCTCATGTTCTGGTTTTAGCCTATTGAATCACGTGGATCCATGTCTGCACACGGGACATCAACCTTCAAAGGGCAACTATGGCATGTACCCTTCCAATTGGCACCTAACCTTGTATCTCTTGCCTTTTTCTACAAAAGGTAACACCTCCAATGTGCAATTCTGCCACAGCAAGATAGTGGTACGCATCAGGACATATGTAAAGAGACAAATGACTAAGTATAAGACCTGAAGTAAAAATTACCGGAAGAAGTAATCTTTATTTTTGTATCATCTGTTAAACTAGCACAACTATCAACACTTCCTTACCTACCTTAGGATTTGTAACATCAGGCAATCTATCTAAGAAAGAGCTTTTTGCACATTATGACCCCCACATCCCCTTATTGCCTTAATATTTCTAGATGGTCATTTGTTTTGAACCTGCTGAAAAGCCAGTTATCTCTTTCAGGGAAAGGATGTGCAAGCTCTACGATGCGAGATAAGACATGCGAACTACATCTTTCCAAAACATCTGTGTTAGTTTTCTGTGATATGCTGTCATCATTCCTCACATTTATTGTAGATGTGCAATCCATTTTCATGTTTCACCTAGCCATTCTGCTGCTTCCCAGATAAATCCCTCTAACTTTTCAACAGATATACAGAAATGACAGGATCTGTGAACTCAAGATCTACCCAGAAATATTAGGTACTATCAGCAGAGCTAAATCTCAAGAGTACTAACAGCAGGCCCTAAAGAATATTACTGAGTGGAAAATCTTAGACAAGATTTACTGTACATGATATTTTTCAGATTACAAAGATGATACATTTGTATTAAAGTCATGATTCATTGTCAGCTCATGTTCTGCAGAATTCACTGAGGGCACCAGGAAGCACATTGCAACTCCTGATTACTTGTGAGAGAAGAGTCCCTTTCTGCCATTTTCACTTGGGTTAAGCTACTATTAGCTTCAAGGACAGACATTTCTTGAGAAGAAAATAAATACTAGTGTGAAGTGTTAAAGGCTCTGATTCTAAGCAAAGAAATATCTTTCCAACGGGAACATTTTATTTATATATCTAACAATAATGAGGCTGTGAAAAACCAGAAAAGTAAAATAATGTGGGTCCATAAATGGTGACATTAAGACAATGTCCAGAACTGTACTTAATCTTTTTCAGCATTAAATACACTGAACTTTGGCAAACCAAAAAGCTACAGGTTCCTACCGCACCAAGAAAATGTTAATGAAGTTTTTTCTTAATGAAAACACAGAGGAGAATGACCATGGCTTTTCACAAGTAATTTTTGGTATTTAAGAGAGATACAGAGCACTCTGTTATTGATCTCTGCACAGCCACCCTGCTTGAATCAATAATCTATTAGTACTTTTAAATTAAAGTTAGATTCATCAAACGCCCTTGAGAGGCCTCAAACATTCTCAGCCTTATTTCATGCTCATACATGAATTATGGTGGCTTCCAATCAGTCTATGGAATGATAAAATTTTAGTTTTAAAACTCTAATACCAGCAGACAATGTGTTTCATATTAGCTCATTCAACTCTTCCAGTCCATCTAAAAGGCGGGTTTTAGGCTCCCCATGGGAAAACAAGGTTGTGTCATTCAATAAAACAACTGCACTCCTGCAATCCTTCTGTGATTTCAGTTTGGGGAAAGCGGTCTTCGAGGAATAATACTGATACACTTCTGCTTTTTTGATGATTTCATCCTAAACAAGCACCAGCATCCAATAGTAGTGTTCAAACCACGAACCATATGTCTGTCAGGTGTCGGCCAAGCACCAGGAACTTGCGATACCCAGAAGAGATTAAGCAGCCAGCTCAGTTCATAAATACACAACACAGTCAGCAACTGAAGAGTTGAAAGTGCTGCTAAAGGTTGGTTTTTTCTGAACAATTTGAAAAGGTATATGAGAAAAAAAAGAGCCAACGTAAACCAGAAGATCCTCCCTAAAACACCCATATGTGTATATATATATATATATATATATATATGCACCCCTAAAAGGGCTTAATCTATTCAACATAATACTTGCATCAGCTGAAGAACTGTCTAGAGGGTTTTTCTTTTTTTTGGGTAAGAAAACCCAGTTTGGGAACATTCACTTTTGATCACAGGCAAGACTTAGAGCTTTTTGGAGAAGGCTTGAACTCAAGTCACACATGCTCCACTCTTACTCTGGCTTCTGACTTCCTATTCCTTCCTTGGATTTAGCCTTTTCAACTCTTTATTTGAAAATGTATGTGCTGCCAGCATGGAAGTGCAGAAATCCAGTGCGGGCATCTGTAGCAATCCATGCTCAGCAGATATAAAGTGTTATTTCTGCATCATGTCAGCGGCTACCAGACACACGACAGCAGAACTCACTGTTTTCTATGCATGTCTGCACACGCAAGGCAGAAAAAAGAATGGATGGTGGGTGGACAGTTGACATTTCCAGAAAAGGTATTTTTTAAAGCAGTCTTACAATTTTAGGAAGAATTCAAAGAAAAAAAAAAAAAAAGGCAACTCTCTCAATGCCCTGCTGTCTTGTCCTGCGGGATGTGACACTTTGGGGTCCCTACTCACCTGAGAAAACAGAGCCTCAACAGTCACCCAACACCTGAATGCAGCTTAAGCACACAGGGACTCTCAAACAATCGGTCACTTCACAATTCCTAAGATGTCTGAAATATTTCTAAAGGTTAGATAAAACAGCAGATAAGATCTTTAAAAGCACAGCATGCCTGGAGAGAGCTAATTTACTGCCAGCTAAACCATGCTGACAGATGGAGGAGGAGGCATTGTACTTTGTGACCAACTAGAAGCAGGGAGGCACGATGAAATGCCTCGCGTTTCGCCAGAAACTTGGATTATTAAGCTTGTATGTTAATGCACACTTTGGACAGTTGAGTCTTAAAAGAATAAGAAGTTGTAAAGCAAATGGCATTTCCTGGATAGCCTCAAGGGAATTTTGAATACTGAGCTCAGGGTCCCTGGTGGGAAGCAGCAATTTCAGCTAATTAGGGTGAATAGCAAAGTGTTGCATTTGGTCAAAACATTCTGTTAACCCTCATTTTTGTTGGCACCAACAAGAGTCTGGATTTTTTGTCTCCTTTATTTTTTTTTTTTTTTTGTGAATTCACT
>WHYT01017395.1:647275-677093 GCA_009806455.1 Tetrax tetrax | reverse complement strand
GAAAAAAAAAAAAAAGAGTGAGAGAGAAAGAAAACATTATCGTGGAGACTTGCCAGCCTTGACTTAGTAACCTGGCCATGACCCTCCAGTGAGTGTGTGTTTGACCCGGTCACACATGACTCTGGCTGCGGACCGTTGCTGGGTTATAAGTCCCAGATATTTTTACCATATATACAACAGGTGGGGATCAGAGACAACAGAAAGAGGAAAACAAAGTCTTCCCTTGTGGAAGGATTCCCATTTTTCTCCCTTGCAAAGGCAAAACACCACAAAGCAAAGAAGCCGTGCTACTGTTTCACGTATTGGTGTGCTGGATCATGGTTTTACCCGCGGGGCTGAGGAGGCCACGGAGGTGGAGTGGACCGAGGGCGGGAGAACGGAGGAAAAGGCTCAGGGGAAGCCATCTGCAAATGTTAATCAACGCAGAATGAACTACCACAATCAAAAATGTCTCCTCATAGGGCTGGGTATGCATTGAGGGTTCAGGAGGGAATGCTTTTTATTACGGGTGAACACAACATACCTGGGATTAAAACACTGTCTGCGACAACAACTCCAGATTGAGATATTATCAGGATTTTCAGAAGTACTTCAGAAAGTATGTTTTCCACATTTGAGGGTTTCTTTTTTATTACTTGCTTATAGCTAGCTGCACACATCTGCCTTAGAGCCATGAATTTAAATATCAGCTATTCTATTGTAATTCTTGATTGCAATTTAAATCAAATCATAGTTCATCTCTACAAGACTGTCTAGGCCTTAAAAAAAAAGAAAAGGTATTATTTGGGCAGAAAGCCAAAAAAGCCCTTTAAGTATTCAGGTTTGCTTTCAGCCTGAAAAGGGACATTCCACTCTCAACAGGGACATCAGAAGATGAAACTTTGTGACCTGGTTTCTGCTTGAGGGTGCCCGATCCAAAATGATCCTTCACTGTTATTTTAAAAGCTAAAAGAGCATCCCACAGGTCTTCACTATGTGCCGCTCAAGATTCCTACAGTACAATTAAAATAACAAAAAAAAAAACCTAGCAAGAAGTAGAGGTTATGGAGCTCGGAAGCCCAATCTGCAAGGTCTTACCAATGGGCAAACTGCGCACAAGGTCACCTAAACCACGCCTCAGACCCGGTCATTTTGAGAGCCATGCCCAGGGCACAGCCTGCTGCTGCCAAGAGTTATCTCAGACAAGGTGCAAGCCCCGATAGGCGCAGCCCAGTTGGCAGAAGTCTCTAAAGCTGAAGTGTTTTTTCGCTGTTAGGAGTCTTGTCAGTGAAAGAGCGATACGGACAGCTGGCTTCTGTCCCGTCGCATCTGGGAGAAGAGGGGTCCTGCTGAACTCTGCCCTTCTGCCTCGCCAGTACAAGAAGCAGTTAAGCACACTCTCCCCTCCGATATCCTTACCCTAATGAAGTTCCAAGTACAAATTTGGCCATTGCTCCACTGCAGGCAGACATACCATCAAGACAGTATTTTCTTCCCCCACCCTTTTGCATCTCGTATATTTAGACAGTAGGCTATTTTGGGCAGAGTCTCAAAATATGCTGTACAGTAACCGGCACTGCAGGACCTTCAAGCGCTGCTCCAATGCAAATAATAGTAATGAGCGTGATCCTGCCAAGTCAAAAGGTGTTTGCAAGAATGAACCTTGAAAGGCCTCCATAACCTTCAGGGGAACCATTACTTGCAAAGCAGGTCCTCGGAGCGCTTTCATTTTAACTATTTTAGCATTTCAGTGTTAAACACAGACTAACTTCAAAGGACGTGTCCAAAAAAAAAAAGGCTCTTCATATTCAGCAAATGTGTGTATACCAAGTTGGATTTGCCAACGGGAATAGCAGAAAATAAGTGTTTACACTTGTCTGCTGCATCTCTCCCAGTTTAGAACTGGGAGAGAGCGAGCTGCATCATATTCCTCCGTGCCTTTCATCAACAAGATTGCCAAGTTTCAGTTGCAAATCTGTAATGCTAACCAGCAGTCTCCTGTAACATGAGTCAGCGGAGTCAGTGGATACCGATCTTGGCCATACGACAGAAGTACAGCCCTTTGAAACCTTTATTCATATCAGGTGATTAGGGCCAGGAAATAAAGTTCAGCATCCTACCACCAGCATAGCAGAGCTATCCAGATTTGTTTGCAGTAAATCAGAAGACAACAGCATCTACCTTTGGGTTACCCTTCTGTTCTAGTCTCATAATACAACTTCTGTTCCTGAACAGCTAACTTCTTCATTTAACTTCTTGCTTTCTTCTACCTATCTGATCTACAAGCATGGTCCCTGCCACTCCAGTACATAAATATCCCATGAGCATTCATATTTTTACCTTTGTAACATTGAAGTGAGATAAGGGAAGAGCTATTCTTCTTACTTTATCGATGGGAAAGAGAAGCACTGACAGCCTAAGAGCTTGATTTACTTGTGTCTTAAAGTCCTAGAAAAATACAAGCAGTACCCAACTGGGATTTTCAACAGCAACTGACAACCTAGCTGTAGCTCTAGTAGCATATTCAAAACATAGTGCTATGTGTCTTGCCCCAGGTTACACAAGGGATGCATGATAGGGCAGGCAACTCGGTTAAGTCTGTGCTCAGTCCCTCCAAGGTGGGTGCTGTGAAGCACCCCCAGGTCTGCATGTGCATCCTGCTCACTCGCCAACCGCACGGCAGGACATGGCTGGTGCCTTCCGCCTCTGAGAGCCACCACTGCTGCCCCCAGGGAACTAGGGAGAGATGATGAAATGGTTGTCTTCATCTTCTCATCTCTATGGGCAGCTAAGAATCAACTTTCTGTAAAACTACCTCACTATATATACAATTACAGAGGAACGTCCTGGCAGACAACAAACCTGCCCCGAGAGAAGTCTCGAATTGCCTTCTGAAGGCAACTCAGTGGCACCCATTCACACAGTCGCTGTGTCCCACACCAGCTAAACCAACACCAGAAACTGCCACAAAACCCTCTACTCTTGACTCTACTGCCCAAGCCAACACCAGCCTCATATACCACCAAGACGTAAACCTGAATCTACCAGGCTAGTCTTATATATCGAGCGCACACATGTACAACTAACATAGGAGATCTGTGTTCACATCACCTTTTTGAAGAAAATGATACTGTTTTTCAGGCTTTTTTTTTTTTTTTTCCCAGTTATATCAGCAAAGCAGCTCTACATTTGGTTTTATGCATCCATATAGCCAGAGAGATGCATTTACACCTGAGCAAACGTGGAAGGCAGAAAGCTTGTCAGGATTAATTATATCAGGGACAAGAACTGCATCTGGTTATACCTGTGTTACTCTCAGGACAGCAAGACGTAATGATGCGCTAGTAACTGAGAACAGGAGTGTCTTTCGCTAAATAAATGGCCAGGCAGACACCATGAAAGAGTGAGGATGAAAGTAAGTGTACAGACAGGATGGCCGGAGGGTTTGGCAGGCACGGCGGAGTTTACAGGGCAGCAGCTCATCAGTTTGTATTAGGAGCCTACCTTCGAAATGAAAAAGAAAACATGTTAAATGAAAAAAATAAATCGTACGGAAAACTGAAGAAAAACATCCGAAAGATGCTAGCTCTGTAGTTTTTTCGGGTCGGTGATTTTCTGCCTGGCCACTACCATGCAAAATTGCATCAGTCTCAAGTGAAAATTCTGCATTACTGCAAAACTGAAAAATAGGATCTTCTTTAAAAAAATATATATAATTGTGCTATCATTTGTATGAAGTCAAGATTTTCCTTTGAAAATGAGCTTTTCTTACAATTCAGGCCCTGTTTGCTTTACCAGTGAATTCCCAAGGTCAAATCCTCATCTGGAGTAAAGTGGCATAGGCAAAGAAGTGACACAAATTTAGAGAGGATGAGAACTCTGTCCTCTTTATTTTTTATTTATGAAAATTGAGCCTATTTCTGCAGCCTATTGATATAACTGTGGTGTCACAAATGCAGCACGTTTTCCCTGCAGGATCAAAAGAAGAAAGAAGGCAGTTTGTGAGGGAGAAAACACTTAAAAGGGGGCTGATTCTTTTTTCAGATCTGTTTTACAGTGTTGTCACCCCACCAATTCCAATAAAGACTTTTGACTTGTAAACATAAATGGGAGAAAACTCAGATCTGGTATCTTCAGCAATAAATAAAAATTGCAAGGGAAATGAAATAGTTACTATAATCTCTATACACCAGATATTTTACTAAGTCATAAAGTCTCCATTTATAGTTATTGAATGTTTTATAGTGTTTTGAGGATTCTTCTTTTATCTTCAAATTTTTTTCAAGCATCCAAACAGAATAATTCAGAGAATGATTTTATTCTTCAAAACTTGCCTCCTATCCAGGCTGGTATTAGTTGTTGGTATTACTATGTCTGCCAAATAAATTTTTTATTTTCTACACATTCAACATGTTCTTATGACACCATTCATCATGGCTTTTTGCTGTGGCTTGAATCCAGCAAGAAAATGAGTGTTTGAATATCTTTAATCACGTAATACTATTCCACAGTTGTTCAGTACCACATGGACAAAATAAAACTGTTGTGCTCTATTTGGAAATACAATAAAATTGACTTGCTGTGCAACATTTTACATATCATTTTATTTCTCAAACTTTAGGACCATTAATTCAGAACATTTTGATCTTTAGGTGTTTTTAAATCTTAAATTTAATAGAGTGATTCAACAAGAGCCAATTCAGTGATCAAAACTACTTCAACCAGTAGAGTAGCAGTTAAAATGCTTATCATCCCAATTAATTTGTATTACAGCCACACTGCTGGATATCACTAATTGATTTATATACCCTCCTTTCTATACTCATTTACAAGGGCAATTATGAACTCCATCACATACGTTTAAATGGGTTACATTAGAATAATATCTAGAAACTAGACTGCTGAGCTTAAAATCTTTAAGAACAGGGAAATTCTTCATTAATGGGTATGCTATCAATCCACTACAAATGGCCTATAACCTTTAAGGTGGTACGTGGTACTAATATTTCACTTTTCATGGGCAGTTTGGGGTTGACTCCAATGATGAGCTCCACTGCTATTTTTAATTGTTTTTAAAACTGCATATTATAGGCAGCAATAAACACTTACAAATTAGTATTATACCATCCACAGCTTTTTGCAAAGCATGGTTTCTATAAACAAGTTAAAACGCATACATCTGTAAATAATAAGTATAAGTATGCTGAATTTAATGAATAGGGGCACTAAAAGAAATTGAACAGTAGGGGTTCAGCAATTAGAGTAACTGCCCATTTTATTAAAAATGTATTGTTTCCAGCTTTCGCCTTAGAAGGCTTTTATTGCTCTGCTAATTCTAAATTTTGATTTCCTTAGAAAAGGAGGTCTAACTCCTTATTTTCTTTGACAGCCCCCCATCACACAGCCACTTGCCTTTTTTACAAGGCAATGGACAACTGCAAAGCTTACATCTCAATCTTTGGGATCCCACTCTCGGGCCCTCGCTACAGACCTTTTTTTGGCATAATGCCACCCAGAGGTACGATAGCCTACTGAGTGAGCCTTCGTCCCCCAACAGAGCTGGGATGAAACCTGCTGAACCAGCAAACTCCAGGCAGTCAGCCCCTCGGCCCTTTTCCAGAGGTTACCAACCCTCCGGCAAAGCAGCACGCATCCAGCTTCCCAGCCATGCCGTTGCAAAACAGGGCCATTTGCTGAGACTGGCAAAGGCTCGGGGCCGTGAAATGGAGCCGTGCATTTCCTCTTGCCGCGCAGCAGCAGCCTTTCGCGCAGGACAGGGCAGCATGTAGACTGGGAGAGGCCAAGGTAGATTCCTACACCAAGCAGATAATGCAGTACAGATCTCCCATGCCCCTAACGTTATTGCAGTGAACCCCTGGGGTACCTCTGCTTGTATACTGATGTTTTATATCCACGTAGCTTACTTCTCTAGTAAGCATTAAGACTTTTTTTATACTAGCCTAATTGCACCCACATTGCTTTACTGCTGCAATGGTGGGAGTATAATTAAAACAATACATTATTTCCATTTAGACATGACATAACAACAGGAAAAAAAAATTATTTTCATCACTTGGGCTTATGTGCAACTACACAGGCATCAGACCAAAACTTAACCTTTCTGACATCCTCCAGCACCCATACATTTGCAACATCTGAGACCAAAACAGGGACAAACCCCGTCCTCCTCCAACCCCTCAGCACACCAGACCAGGGCAGTGCATTACTCAGAGCAGCTCACCTCAACATTCCTGATGCTAATGTAAGAAATTCAAGTTTATGGAATATTTAAGAACCGAGCATTGCCAGTATCTTTTGAGGGGGCAAATAAAATATACAGTTTATCGTCATAATGCTTGCCTGAGCAGAATTTCATTATCTCTGAAAGGAATACCTGCCAGACAAAAGATGATAACACAGTGGGAAAGGTGTCTTAAAAACTAAGACAGTACCAGACAACTTCTCCTTGTAATTCAGAGTCCTTGTCATTGTGTTTACATAATACTTTATACCTATTAAAAAAAAAAAACGTTTATAGGTGCAATTTACTTTCCACTGGTGCAGTTAACCTGGCAAACATCCCCCTTCCCCTTTCACAGAAGGTGCAGTAGAAGCCGAAAGCTGGGAAGGAGCTCAGCGTCTTAGAGAGAAGCAGTAGCAACACTGCGACTGTGGCTCAGAGCACACCTCGACTCTCTGCCTAGAAGACCAAAGATCAATAATTTAAGACACTCACAAGAGACTGGAGACAAGATGAGCACTGTGACTAGAGAGCACGTTTTCCAATATTCTGTTCTCCTATTCTCTACCTGCAGTAGATTTTCCTATTAAACTCTCGGAGTGAAGAATGCTCGTAATTTCACCTGTATGTCATCTGTCAGTACCATTCTCACCCAGACGAGAAAAAATACTGTACTGCTGGCAAACACTTATGTGCTAGCAGTATTTCCTAGTCACCTGGTCTTTCTTATTCAATACCTACCCTCAACAGTGACTTGGGGTCTTTTTGCCCAGCTACGCTCCTCACAATTGACTGCAATATCCCAGCCTTACAAACAGGGAAAATGTCAGCTGTACGTTACACAGAATATGACAAAAAGGAAATATTTTATTTCCAAAGAGCTGGACAAGTAACATTCAGTCCTGACACTTGATGTTCCAAGAAATGTAAGGAAAAGCTTATGCTTTGAAAAAGAGAAGTTACTTTTTTCAAGTGAGATTCAATTCCAGAAGATCTCTGGCTACTGTTCTTTAATAATTTTAAAATGCCTATATTGTGATTATCCAATATTACACATATGCATATAAGTACATTTCACAAAACACACATTTTTAGGAAAAAAACCCCCACCTTTTCCTGCCATGTTTGAGCGATTTGGGACATCATTTTCTGTAGAAATGAAACTCATTTTTACCAACGCTTTCCCAGTTGTCATGGTTGGAAATATATGCTATTAAATGTAGATTCACTCAGTGCCATCTTCCCGAATTTGCTGAAGGACAGCTTTAGTACCTCAGCTTATACTGAAAGGATTCTGAAGCCACGGCAAAGTATAATTGACAACACACTGAGGCTTTTAGAAATTTGTGGGTAGCAGTGAAAGTGCCTATAAGACTATCCATTTCACTTTAAGGCCCAGAAAATCTCCAACCTGTGGCACTAGTCCTTCATGGAGTGACTGTCACAAGGTAGAGTAGCCATTTTAAGGAATTAGTACAACATAATGGCATGGAGTTGTTAGTTAGGATATAACTGTTGTTAATTTCTTAGCATGTGCACAAGTCTGACAACTGTAGAGCAGCATATAATTGCCCAAAACTGTAATATACCTATGTAAGCTTTCCACAGAATAAGTTTAGTATGTTTTCCTTTACTTCCCTTTTCAAGGTCTGAACCTGTCACTACATGTACCCCTTGGAAATTTTGGGAAATCTTGTTACTTCTTTTTCCATCCAGCAGATACGTTTGTCATCCAAAGAGACTCCTACAAAAATAATAAATACAAGAAGAGTAACCTGCGAACACAAGAGATGCTCTCTGAGAAAACTCACCTCTGACCAATTTAGCCTGGGAGCAATCCCTGTGGGCAATCCCAGTGGGACAGGGGCACATTTTGGAAAGCTCCCACACCACCCAGGCACAGGGGAGACCTCGTCGTTTCACGGCACCCCCGGCATTTGCAAACCAGTTTGCCTGATCACTGCCTTCTATTGTTTCCTGAGATAAGCAGGGCCCCAGTGAACAATTAAAGCTTTCAATAAATAATCTGTAAGCACATTCATTTGATTTACTGTTATTTGATACAGCAGCTAGTTTCAATGGGGCAGTTACTATTGATCACATAAAGTACTACAGACAAACACGAAACACTTCCAGAACTCCATGGATTATTACTCTTTATCTGCCACTCATCTGGGTTACTTGTAATGGTTGCGAAATTTAAAATCAATAATAACAATTAGCGTTCTGTATACTCTTGGGAATAAATCATGTGAAATACGTTTTGTTACAAAAAATGAGAGGCTGGAGAGCTTGCAAACATGAAAGACTCTTGCAAAACTCTAAAATAATTTCTCCTGGTATTATAAAGCATTCAACAGAGGGGGTAAAGAAAAGAAAAACATAGGTGTTTTAAATGTACACACAACTATGAAAGCATATTGGTAAGATTTTCTAAATAAATTGAAGAGATTTAGGAATGCACCTTTCAACTAAGCTAGTGAGAAAGAGGCACCAAATTTTTCCTTAGAAAATTCCACTACAAGCCCTACAATTTCATTCTCACTCCTTGACCTATACAAAAAATCTGGGTTGTTAACAACGGCAGGACTTGCTCCTATATAGGGAATTGAAGACCTAGGAAAAGGTCTGACTCCTCTTCCCACTAGCTTTTTCTGGAGAGCCTATCATCAAAAGGAGGTCTCCAAATGTAAGAAATTAAAGCAAAATGAAATTAATAAAGCTGGAAACTGATTGTAAGGAATATAGGTCGAAAACCACCTTTTCTCTTAGCTTCAGATTCATATACATTAGTTGTGAATCTAATGAAATGCAAGGAAAGAACAGTATTTTGAGATCTCTGCTAGAGTAATAATTCTGGATAATTAAAATGCAAAGCAATAAGAGAAATGTTTTATCATTAAACTGTAACCAGAGCTCTGTGTGAAATCATCCATTCAGAAGACTTGGTTTTCATCAATTATTTGTTATTTATCTGATGTAAATATAAGAAGGTCTAATTAAAATGTATGACTCCTTATGCAGCTTCTTGTCATTAAGACCAATGAAAGCATTCTGAAGACCATAATGAAATAATTATGTTTGCCTTTAAGAATCCTCTTCAACAACACATGGCAGTACTACACCAAATTAAAACATCAGGAACTAAATTTCTCTTGCATCTATTTCCATTTTCACTAATTATACCCCCAAGCTTTCCAATAGACCAGGCCCTAAAATTCTTTTGAAGCTGAAACAGCCTAAGGAATAGCAGCCTTTTCATAGTAATGGACTTTGATGAAGAAACAAAGGTAATGCAGCCCTGGAAGCATTAATATTTCAAATAGAGTTATCATGTGAAAATGTGTGTTTATTTGAAAAATGAGGAAAAGATTGTTGGTAAGGAGCCAAATACGTGTTCCAGGGAAACCGATACTCTGATTTAATCTCGTTTAACTGCGTCATTTCTTCCTCACCTTTTTTCGTCAGAGTATTTTCTTGTTCTGCATAGAAATTAAGGTTAGTGAAAGCATAACAAACACGGTGTTACTGGGCAGTGTCAGTGTATCGTGCTGTAACTAAGCTCTGCTTTCACATTTTGGTAAAGGTGAAAACAGCCCCTGTGAACAATGGCAGTGTTCAGACTGGACTCCATTTCAGGGAGAGGGGAACAGCTATTTTCCCAAACCGCCTCCAGACATGCAGTGCTTCCTAACACAGAGCTCGTGCTTCAACCATGAAGGCGCGCAGGACCTCTCCAAAACACAGAGAAAGGAAAGGATTTGGATAAGGAAAAAAAGAAAAAAAAAAAACAAACCACAGAAGGATGTGAGTCAGCTCTGACTTCTTGCAGGCAGCCGAAGGCTTCGTTTCAAAACTTTGGAAAGATAATGGATCCTTCTTGGCACGCTCTCAGAGAAGTGAATGTGGCAATACACGCAAAGCGCAGAAAGACGAGCGGTTCGCATACCTAACCTGCATAGCATGTGACGATACGCACAACTAGAAAAACACAGCCGGAATGTGCTCTCCAAAGGGAGCAGGGAAGGCTGAGGTTCACCAAGGGATGAGGACTTGGGGAAAGTATATTCTTCTGTTAAGAAGACGCTGTGCACAAATAAAAACACAGAAAAACACAGATGATTTGCCATTTGTTCTGCATTTTACATCTTGGTGTTCAAAGTCTGGGGTGAAAACAGCAGGATCTTTAAGAAACACACATCTCCAAGACTTCCCAGCCAGCCACTAAGGAGGATCTGACATATACCCTCATCCAGTAACTAATACAATTTCTTCCTCAAACGAACGAAAAGAGCAAACCCAAACAACAAAGCAATGCGAAGGAATACTCTGAAAGATCGAAGGGAAAAAGAAAAAGCTCCTCAGAGGAAAAGCTGAGAGGTAGAAAACTGCTTAAAAACAAACAACCAACCCCCCACCCCAGGATCTGATCTAAACAATAAAAAAAGCTCACACACACGACTTTTTTAGCCAGTCCTTTGACTTGTGCCCCAAGCCAAAAATGCAGATTGGTGGATTAGCCCACTCAGGTAGGAAGGGTAGGAAAGGAAGGAAAAGAAGATCTTTGATTAGAGCAACTCAGAGGGTTGTGCAAACAAAATCCAGATACGAGGGGCACAGGCATTTCTCTGCCCATGAAGCAGGGTCCTGGGGAAAGCATCTGCCTGGGGATCCGGTGACTGGGTGGCCGCAGGCCTTGCCCAGGGGAAGGTTTGGGCAGGTATCACCAGATGGCACTGTGACACAGTTTTATTCGTGTGCGAGTGAATGTTCAGTCTTGGAAAGACAGGCAACGCTGGTCTTCATTGTGGGTTTTTGGGTACAAGATGAGGAACAACAAGAAACATGTGGGAGGGGGAGAGAGGTGAGAAGCAGAGGAGCCTGCTCCCTGCCCCGGTCTCTGCCCACAGCCAGTCCCTGAGCATCGGTGCCAGGGGCAGGAGGCTCCGAGACCCCCGAAAGCCAGGATACAGTTGCACCATACCTGAACATCTCTAGCCCAGCTCAGTGTTTGTGAACAAGTGAAATGATTTAAATCAACTCAGATGCTGTTACACCTACTTGTCACACAGCAAGCTGGGAATCCTCTTGGTATCAATCACCAGCTGGCAGAGGAGTGCTTCTGGTAAAAGACTGGAAGATGACAAGGAAGTTTCATAGGAAAAGAGATACACACCTCTAACATGATGTGCTGCTGTGCCACCAGCCAGCTTGGCAGAGAAGACCACTGGAGTGGTGTAATGGCCATTTCAGGAACTCATCACAAGCTGCATTCAGATAAAAAGATCACAGGATTCAAGAAATTTTTTTGTCAACTGTTTTTTAGTATTTTGCTTTGGGTTTTGTTGGTTTGGGGTTGGTTTTTTTGGGGTTTTTTTTTGTTTTTTTTTTTTTTTCAATTGAACCATTCCTTCTACTGTTTGTATGTTACAGGCACAAATGGCTTTCTAGGACTGAAGCACCCACTGAAAGAAATTTGAGTTAAATCAAACTGCGGCAGTTGTCTCTGGTGCAACACCGGGCAACTTGTTTCATTGCTCCACATCTCTGCTATGCATCTTTAAAAGGAGAATGAACCTTCCTTCTTTCTTTCTAAGAAGAAAAGAAATATTGATGTTCATTGTGCTGAGCACCCAGCGCAATGGCACGAGCTTTTATTGGCATTTTGTAAAAGCACTGGTACATAAATACACTAAAGGCTCACTCATACGACCACTCAGTGCCTGAAACTCTAATTAAAATCAAAGGTGGAGGGTTGAGTGCATGTAAGTGCTTCACTAGATAAGGCTCTAAAAGACAAAAATATACTTAATTTGTTATTTTATTGTCCAAAGATCCCTGCTAAAACTGCAATGTGAGCCTAGAGAAAAATATTATGGTTCAACGGAAGGAGATCCTCCAAACCATTAGAAGAAACTAAGCGGTGCTAAAAACCCTCTTTGTTGCGAGACATTTCTCTGTTCTTTTTCTTAGGGGATGCACTTAGAGGGTAAAATGTAAGTCACCGAAAGTACATGAAACGGAAATCCCTCCAAACTATGGATGGACTTTAACATCATGTCCTTAGCGGTGAAGATCCAGAGCACTCCGAGAATTTATAAATACTCATTCAAGCTTTAACCTATTAAACCTATACAAGTGTCACTTGCATGTGTATATTTAACTTGCATAGTTTTATAATATTCAGTTTATATATGGTATAAGCAAGGGAAAGAAAAATCACCTTGTCCAAGAGGAATAGAAGGTATATTATATACTCTGTGTCTAGTATTCTTTACACAGGCTTGCTGGATTATATTTCCATCTCTCTTAGCGAAAGTATTTGAAGAAGCTGTAAGGCTCAAACAGAACACTAAAAGAAAGCGGGGTCAGTTATATAAGGGCTGGCATTAGTTTGTTAAAAGTTTTTTTCCCTACCCACTCCCAAATAAAGGGACAAAGAAGTGAACATTGTGGGAATGTGTTCCTAAACCACATGATATCCTTATCAGATTGTCATGTACAAGGGAGGTTCTCACACAGGGACCCCATGCTGGTGAGCTGCCGCGAGCTGCCCCGTCACATGATGCAAGTTCTTCGCTTCTATTCAGATTACTAAAATGAGCTGAAGGAAGCTAGATTCCCCTCCTCCCTCTCCCCCAAAAATAAGCAAAATGCACAGTGGCCGCAGTCATATTAATTTGCTGCCACTGGGAAAACAATTCTGAGCAGCTGCTAATGATGAGCGAGTATATGAAGAAGATAATCTAGCTATTAGAATCTATACCACAAGTTTGAAACTGAGATTAATATCCGATGAGTGGACTTCAATGCAAGGAAGCAAACAGAATCAGAGAAATCCATGAGTCAAACAAAATACAAGGAAAAAGCCTCATCTGACTTGTAAATTTACAGAAAAAGAGTAATACATTTTTATAAACAAGTCCTACTTTGTCTTCTAAGAGTCTCTATTTCCACTCTTCATGTTGTGAACTCTCATTGAATTACTTTTTCATATAGTTTGGGGGAAGTGGGAAAGTCCTTTAAAATTTTTTAGTATGAAATGAAGGTTCTAAATAGTATTTGGTCATTTAAATATGTGATCTGTTTTTAAAAGTGCTGAGGGAGCTCCTAGATGCTCAGCATATTTGGAAATGAAGCCATGAAATGTGGATTTAGGATGCTAACTTTAGGCTACTGTTTCTGACATTCTTCACTTTTGAAACACGCTTGCTTATGCAACAACAGCTTAATAAAATTCCAGACCTTAGATTATTTTTTTAAAGACAGTTTAAAATCCATGTTTTTTTGGATGAAAGTTGTTTACTGATTATAATTAGGAGGAACAGCTAAGATTACTGTGACTGAAAAACTGCACAGCAGAATCATTCCCACATGATACCAGTTTGTTTATTTTGTACCTAGAATATGGTTCTCATAAAAAGGCAGCAGCAGACGAAAGACATTACTCTTGGTTTGCCTGCTAGAAAAAAAATCCAGCTTTGCTATCCTCCTGCCTATACTTTTCCTTGCAGTAGAGAGAAAGTGATTATTCTGTTACTTTAGAATAGTTTTGAGCATTTTGTAGCTTGTATTTTCATGGTTCCATTTGCTTTGAAAGGGCTTGGATTTCAGCAAGAAGTGGCATGGGTCACACTGCATGGGGACAGACTTCATGCACGTGAGCAAAGGTCAAAATCAATCATAGCTTTGTATTTCCAGGCCTATTACTTTTGGCAGTTTACCCTGCCAGAAGGGGCTAAAATATTTGCTTCCCAAAAGGAGTAAACATCAATAGGGGGCAGGAATATAATCAGCTTCTCAACCACGCAGCAATGAGAAATGCGGGAAAAGGATCTCCTCCTCGCCGTAGCCACTAAGCTGTCTAAACGTTAGCTGCAACATTTTCAGCAAAAAGTTGAAAGATTTCACAGCACAGTGACTTGAAAAGTACAATAGCCCTATTTAGGCAATTATATTATGCAGGCTTTGTTATTAGGCAGCCCTGCTCAGTCCCTGAAAGTCTGGATAATCAAAAGTGTCCAAGCACAGGAAGGGGAAAAGTACAACCCCACCCTCCCGCACAGCCGCTGCCAGGACCTCTGGATTTGCAGGGTAAAGTCTATTTACCGAAGCTCCTTGGCCATTTTATACATCAACTGATATCCTTCCTTGTGGGGCTGTGCGCTACAGTCTCGCGGAGCTCTGGAAAACCCTACGAAACCACAATTAATTTGGCCCCAGCCGCTCACCCCTGTAAATTTTCTGCTGGGAGGCTGCTGCCAGCCCCCCAGGCAGAAACTGCGAGCGGAGAGGGATGTTCCCCCTCAACTCGCACGCATACCAGTGCTGGTAGCACAGCCAAACAGATCTGGAAACTCATGGCAGCTGTGCTCTGCTTTTGAGGTCTCAATAGGACGGGGCACGGTGCGGCCGACCGCAGCAGACAGCACTCCCTTCCGAGCACAATGTCCCTTTCACAACCCCGCTCCCAAATCTACGCGCTGGCTGTGGAACACAGCCACACTTCATTGGCTGTGTAAAAGAGCGGTGTATGAATTAGACCTGAGCAAAACCAGTCCCTTGGGGTGTTCAGGGGAGGTGGAAGCATAATCCGGGTGCTCCGCTCCCCACACTCCCCTGAGCAAAGCCCCTTAGCTGGGCTGGGCTGCACTGCAGGCGTGACGCACACATGGCTCACGAAGACGGCTCAGCCGCGAGTGAGGATTTAACTGGACGTGAGGATGACTAACTTCACTGTCTGAAACATTATCTCTCTCTTTCAACTCCTTAACTTAGCCGTAACCCTCTTCGAGGCAGCTCGCCGCGCCTGCCTGGCTTTGTTCTGACAAGTTGCACCCTTGCTGCACAGACTCATTAGGCGAGCGGGGAGTCACCCAAAGATACATTGCTTTTCCTCCAAGCTTATCCCACCCTGACTTCACCAGCGAGCACCTCTCATCATTTTTGTCTGCAGGAGTTTCTGACAGTGGTGCGTGTCCATTAGAGTTTTCCTGTGCCAGCAGCTGAATCAGGCTAAGCATAGCAGAGCCCATGTAGAGAACTGTTGTTCTCGTTTCAATTAATTCAGAAAAAAAATATGCCTGTGCATTTTTTTTTTTTTTGAATGAAGGGGATCAGAAACAAACACTTTTCAGCACATATTTCAGAGCATTAAGCTACAAGTATAAAACTTTAAACACGGAGTGTGTCCCTAAGCAAATCATTCTCAGTGATTTAGTTGTAAAGTTTATAGACGAACTTTAAAGAAAATAACCTGGTTCAAACAGATCTTGCCTTCTGGGCACTAGCAAACACACCTGCAGCAATTTGATACTTGGGAATGCAGATTACAAGTCCTTCACTTCAAAATGTTTGTTTTTAAATTCAGAAAGATGAAAGAAAATAAAGTACTGAGCTTTTTTTTTCTGTTGAGCACAGATGTTTCCAGTATTTCTAGTGCTTACAGGGAACAAGAACCTGACCCAAACTTCGCAATAATCCGGAATTCAGAAGAAAAACGCGTGCCTTCTGGAGCCCAATCTCCACAAACTTTCTGAAAGTTAATATCTGCTGGATCCTCTCAGGGCAAACACTTCCCACCAAACCAAAATAAGAACTGTATACTGCAAGAGCCTCGACATCCTATTCCGTTCTGCTGCCATATCCATAACTTTTACCTTCATCAAATTTCTTAGTCTTCTAAACCTAATAAAATGTGGTAAGCAGAAGTCTTCTACTTGATATATTTAGCTGAAACACTACATACTGCCAAACAAACTTAGTCTTGTTTTGGGCCTGCTCATTTGGGTTTTTTGCCTGTTTAATTAATGAAGACTAATGAAGACTTTTTTTTTTAATAGGCTTTTCCAAGTCCAAAGGAAAATCACTATTCCGTGCAGCAATTTCTCTCAGGGCCTGTCCTGTTCCTACTTCCGCAGTATTTAGTTAGCTCACATTTCACCAAAAGTAGCTCTTTTTCTCTCAGTATTTGTTTTCGCTGCACTACGAGGGAGTAGAAAATTCTAGCTTACTTAAAAAAATACAGATTACTCATTCTTGCCATCTTAACTCTTTTGTCCTCTGAAGAACTACTCTCATCTAATTTGATTATACTGACTCGATTTTTATCTTACGAGAAAAGGAGTGAGAATGACTTATGATTAAAAGTGCAGTCAGTTCTACTCTCATTTCCAAGTCTGTAATTTTCTTTGCAAATAAATAATTTATTTTTAAACCTATAACAATATAACTAACATCACATAAACATAAACACACGAGTGCAAAATTAGGCAATTTTTTGTGTTTGCCTCATAACACATCTTGCAATACGTAGTGGCTAACGTTTGCGTTGCAAACCCATAGCAAGTTTTTCCTCCCACAGTAGGGAGGAAAAAAATACGACACAAGTTAAGGTCATGTTTGGGTTGCGCCTTACCCTCTATTTTTACTTTGCGGACCTTCATGGACTAGAAAATTCGTGATGCTGCAGGAGCGCGCTTGCTTAGTGAATCGTAACGGGATTAACGTACTGAAGATGCGCTGAAGTTGGAGACCTACGGCATTTTGCCCCTAACCCCTACAATGGCCAATTTTGCCAGCATTTCCGTCAAGATCCTGATGCTGTCTGGGATTGTAACTGGCCTGTTCAGAGTCCGCACTATCCATGTATTAGTCCCTCAACAACCATTTACCTCTTACTCTACAATCACGTCTCTATCAAAGCAATATTTCTAAGGCCTAAAGCAATGGCTGCAGGTGTACTGTTTTTATGGCAGAGCCAAAAATAAAACAACAAACTAGAACACAAAACCTAGCCGTTACACATCTAATAATTTCAAAATTTGGAAATTATTACATTCCATTAAATCACAGGGGTCTTCATAAAAATAGAGAATCAGGAAACACTTAAGTTAGAATTAAACATTGCTATATTTGTTTTTATAAGCACTGGAGCAACATTTAAACCATTAAAAGCTTTCTGTACCACAAAAATTCTAGTTTTGTCTTTAATTTCATGAGATGCAAGATAAATTCTTACATGTTGAGAGAATTTTTGCATTTTATAATCTATTTACACATATTTACCCCCACACATAAAGTGCTTACACTTTCTTCAAAATTAAAAACAAAACTTGCTCTAGAAAACAAACAGAATTCTTCATTTGGACCCTAACTAAATTGCTTTTCCACATTTCTATACCATTAACTTTCACAGTTCAAATTACAGCCACCGTATTATGATTCAGGTTTCAGCCTGATTTTAAATTCCCATGCAGTGAAGATTAATCCCACTGCTTAAAAAGTTATGAGACTGGATTCCTGAATGCATGTTCCTGTATTTTTTATTTACTCTTGTTAATATGAGTTTCTTTGATTAGCTAAACTTCGCTGTTATCAACACTTGTCTCTTATCACAGGCCCTAGGCAAATGACATATTTACCACTCATTCCATTCTGATAAGGGTAATCCCGTGTTTGACTTGCCCAAGAACAAACACCATATATTTTGTTTTTAAGAATCTTGCTTCTAGGTATTAACAACATACAAGAGAATGAGCAGGATATTTTTAAACCAGAAGTTATTTAAAGAATATTTTGCGAATGTAAGCTTTTAACAACAGCATATGCCTCCTACTCCAGGAAAGTTTATTTAATTCCAGGTTTCCGCAATATCACTGCTGAAGTGATACTAAAGTTTAAACCATGGAAGGAGGAAAGCACATTTTTAGTAAAACATCTGTTTTGGGTTTCCCTCCTAGCCTAACTGAAGCTCTCCCATATCTAGTAGCATTATTTTGAAGTAAAAGCTTTGTTTCACATCTTGTTTGAAGCATTTTAAAAACAGCGCGGAGAAAATAAACATCCCATGCCGAACTTCAGTCTAATTTTAGTTGTAAAGCCACCAAAACATTTGCAGTGTTGTAGGCTGATAGTCACTGATTTTTACAATTCTGTTTTCATTATTCAGCCCACACAGATGTCATATGGTGACTGAAAACTTCTGAGCAGAGCGAAAAACACACTATTTCACCAAACTTTTTTTTTTTTTTAATTTTTCAATTCCCCCTTCCACCCTTTCGAGATAAACTGTATTGAAGAGAGAACTATTCTAATTCCTAAGTAACTTTTTAACTGCAAAACAAAAATTTCAAACAGAATTATACGGTGAATGGTGCAGTGAAGTGCCCGAGAGCGTGCTAAAAACATTTTGATAGATAGCCAAGTCATTTATCTAAATCACCGTCAGAGCAGCGAAGCATCCTGCAAGCTTTTACGCAGAGTATAAGGTGATGCTTTCTGGCACTTTTTGTCATTTCTCAAACTTAAAACTGTGGCATTAAAATACTGCCATTGTTTATCAGCTATGTATTTCAGCAAGAAATCAACACCCTGTAACACAATAACACATTTTCAGAAGTGTCCGAGCACTAACTCTCCCTCCTCAGTTACCAGTGCAACCCTGTCTGAATCTCAAGGTACAGAAATAATTGATGGTTAAACTCAAAGGGTGTTCACAGTAAGTAGTTTTCTAGCAAAACAGCAACTTCTTAGAGCAACAGAGTGAAGAAGAAAGGTGGCAGCAAGGTCAGTACAAAGAAATATTGCCTTTTCTTAGGAAACTTAAAACTACCGTCTGACTTTTGGAATGGCACCTACTGACTGCAATTCCACGTCTTTGCAAGAACTGTACAGAGCAGGATTTTAATTGCTTGGCTGCTCTGCTAAAACATACTTTGACACAACACGCATCCAGATTATCAAACGTGCTACAAAATTAGATTAAGGAAGCAAAGAAAAAAAAAAAAACTACCACAGAGATGTCATGTAAATCCGTCCTTCACTGGTTGGACTTTTGCAAGTATTTGCTGTATTATATTACCATTTTACGTGTTCCTGCTTGGCTCCACAACTGTCGTTAGGATCAATATGCTATATGAGAAGGGATAAACAGAAAGCAGCCCGGTGCTTCTTTCCTTTTTCTTTTCTTGCCAAAAGGAGAAAAAAAAGACTTGCAAACCACATTTTGCACAAAAACTCCCCCCGCCCCTCATTATCCCTGCACTTAATTACAAGTATTTCTTTTTTTTAAAATACATGATAATAATAATAATAATAATGATAATAATAACAGCTTTAAAGTGGAAAAATAATAGTTGGGACCTACATTGAGCACTGTGCCGGTGTTGCCACTCTGTTTGTGCCAATCCACTGAAGCATGCTTTGAGAGCCTTCTCCTGGAGCATGCAGGAAGACGGACTCGCAGTGTAGAAATCCAGCATCTGAGCAGGGCTCACTGCTAGGACATCCATACAGTCAAACATGATTCCCCCTGCACAGAATGCCTGCAAAAGTGCTTTCCTCTAGGTGTGGAGGAAAATGGCACATAAAAGTACACCCAACTCCATCAAACTCTGCCCCTTTTTTGGCACGTAGGCTGTTGGTCTTTTTCCCAGACCAGAATCATGAATTATGACAGACAACACAGCTAAAAGCCTGTAATTGATCCAAATGATCATTTACCATTTTCCAGGCTGCCCAGCCAATCCAGCAAGATGGGGGGAAGCCAGCCGCATTCCAAGTTTTAGCTCCCATCAATTTCCCCCCAAAATCTCTTTAGAGTCCGTCCCGCTCTCGGGGCGCTGGCCGGCTGCGTGTCTCGTCCCACGCCGCGCCGGTCTCCCGCCTCCCCGGGATAAAACGGCTCCGGTTGGGACTCGGGATCCCCCTCGGCCGTGAATAGATCCTTCTGCCTCCGAACAGCTCACTTCCTACTACTTGTGTCACAGGGAATGAAAGATTGAATTGCCTAATATATGCGAGTGAACTTTCCGTGAACCCTTCCCAGGCTGCTAACCTTCAAATGACCCAAGCGGTCTGACATCACCAGCTCCCAGGATTCTCACACGCCTTCACAACTCCCAGCAGCCCTGGAAAAAAAAAAAAAAAAAAAAAAAAAAAAAAAAAAAAAAAAAGAAAGCGGGCAAGGCGGGCAGGGCAGGCAGAGGCGAACCCCGGCCCCGCCGGAGTCGCCCCGCTGCCGCTGAGGAGCGGGAGGCAACGGGCGGGCGCGGACGGGAAGGCAAACTTGCAAAAAACACCCGAAATGATAAAGTAAAAAAAATTAAAAAAATAAAAATAAAAAAATCCCACAAAAAGCAGCAGGAGGAGAAGGGGGCTGGGAAGTGAGACAGCGATGTTTTTGGCGGTTGCGGAGAGCGGAGGATTTTTAAATTCCAGCGAAAATTTGCGAAAACTTCTGTGCTCCCCCGCCCCGTTCCCTTCCTCTCCGGAAAGGCCAGGAGCGAGGCGCGGCGTCAGCCGCCGTACCAGAGCCGGGGACACAGGGGCTTCCCCCCAACTTCTGGGGCAGCCTCACCCTAAGCCAGCCCCCGGCACGCCAGCGGGGACCCCTGGTTTGATGGCACAGGGGAGAGGATGGACCCCACCGGCCTGACCCTGCTGGGGTCCCGTCTCTCCCCACTACCCCCGACCCTCGCTCCTAAATCACACAGAGGTGTGTTATGACTGCAGCAGGGCCCGGCCACGCCATCCAAGCCCCCCCCCCGCCGAGCCGGATTTGGCAGGCACCATGACCCAGGAGGGCCTGTCCCCACCACCCAGCCTGGGGCTGGAGGCAGCCACACGACCCCTCTTCTCCCCGGCCCCGGGGGCCACCGGGTCCTGCCTGTCCCTGATTAGCAGAGAGGGGCAAGGGCTGCTCGCTTGGGTCCAGAGGGGCTGTATCAGCTTTCAGAAAGCTAATGAGCCCCAGCTCCTTGGTGGGGAGAAAGGCCACGAGCAGGCCTTTGAGGAACAGGACCCACACCCTGGGGTGTCTGGAGGGGACACCACAGCCACCCCCTCCTCAGGGCAGGCAGCCCCAGCCGCCCCCTCACAGCCATTTTGAAGGCATGGGGCTGCTCCAACCCAAACACCTGCAGAGGTCCTGGCAAAACCGCACACCCGGCAGCCCTCCCTCATGGCAGGAGCAGATATCAAAGCCTTCCCTGGTCTGTGGCCACCATTTGCATCAAGCCAGCACGGAGCCATGTTCTTTTTAGGTAAATAACCACCTTCTGCAAAGTTTGTCTCACAGAGGGAGACTCTATTGAGGCTTACGCCAAGTCCTTATTCCTACAGACACTTCAAAAATGAAAAACAACAGCCTGGAAACACTGCCTGTGCCCCACTGGAAAGGACTCGAGCTCAACAACCACACGCACACCTTCATTTTATGTGAGTGAGCCAAGTTGCCTCAGCCCTGAGCGGACTGAGCACTGGCCTGGAGCAAGGTTTCCTGAAACACAGAGGAGCCCCACTTCCCTCCCTAAAGCTATCTCAGTTTCAGAAGCTGGGAAATTAAACCCTTGATTACTGCCCGTTTCTTGAAAAGACGAAGATGGGAATAGAGCGGAGCGGAGGACGCTGTGGACAGACATGGCACACAACTGGCGACCGTAAAGAAACTGTGAGGAGAGACTCGCTCTGGGACCTGCACAGCCACTTTAATGGATGTGGTGTCCCCTCTCCACAAAAAGTCCTTTGATGAACCGAAAGCTCTCTGACAATGCCTGCAGATTGTATTAACAAAACTTTTCACACAGGTTCAAGAATTTAAAAAAACAAACCAAAACAAAACCCTCCACACAGCTCACACACTTGTCCCCTGAAACTGCTACATCCACATTGAAAACCAGCTGCCAGCAAAAAGACCTGCTGCAATCTGGAAGCAAATCCATTTGAAGAGTAAAAACAAAAGCTTTTCTTAGTCTCCTTCCCCTTCGATGAGAGAGCTCTGCCTGTCCCTGCAGCAGGCAGCCTTTCCTTCCTCCAGGCAGAAGAGTTAGAAACGCTGGAGTTTAACAGCATCTTTTAAATGACTTTTTAAGGACTTTCTCTGGCTGTTGGGGTGTCCTCCCCCAGCCCAGACTCCTCCAGCTGAAGAAGCCCCTGACACTCTGTAATACAGAAATTATGCACAGCACACATTTATCGATAAAGTCGTCCTTCAGGGAAGTCTTGTTTAAACCATGTCAGCACAGAAAGCAGCATTCACTGTATGAAAAAGGGCAAGTGGAAGAGTGGCTATTTTTTATTAAAACCTCAGCTGGCTATGTTGCTACAATTTTAGCAAAGCTAAATTAAAACTCAGTATTTTCTAACCAGGTGACACAGAACGCACAAGAAGTTTGGAATATGTAACACGTCACCACAAAAATAACTGGAAAGGATGATGCAAAACACAGTATGTTTTGTCAGTCTCTGAATTAGGGAGAAAACGGCATTTTGCGTGGACCAAGGCTCTAAGAACAAGTTTAAGCTTCTGCCAAGATAAACATATTGCCCATGTGAGTTAAAGTAAACAAAACCAGACAAACAGAAATACAGTTATGTTTATTCCCTTAGCAATCTTATAATACCATATTTAAAAATAAAACCTGCCCGTTGTACCTCAAAATGTAGACTGGCAACTTCTGAAAATAGATGTCAGGAAGTCACATTTAACTGCGTATGAATTGAAGAACATTGCTTTTTCTCGGTGTATCTAAATGAGTCAGGTAGCTCAGCATGTTTTATTACGAATAATAGTTGTGATAATGCTTATACTTATTACTAAAATCACATGTAATGAACAAATTCTTCAAATAGCCTAATGGCTTGCTCACATACTATTTCTACAATACAGTAATTTATGTATCTCATATTTCACTCTGAAATAGCATGATACTTGTTTTTCTTAAACAGAGTACCAGGAAAAGCTACATTCATAAAATGGAGGGTATTTTCTCATTTCGATCAAGACTAACCATAATTATTGTGATAACTAATAGCCCTCTAATTCAAATGTAATGAAACTTTAAGTACTGCCACATATTTTAAATGCCTATCCAGCTGCCACAGAGGTGCAAGTAGGCAACAACTCTCTAATATCTTCCACTTTATCCATGCAAAAAAAAATGTGATTTCACATCACCGCTTTGATCTGTTTTTTCTCAGACTGTGATGGCAGAAACTTTACAATAAACATATTCTTAGCCACAAGTGAAATAAAAAGCAAAAGTTCAAGTCAGAAATCTATTTCGTTTGGTGTTACTGTATATTTGTCAGTGTGACATAGCACATTTGAAACCCATAATCATAAACCAAAAATTTACAGCCAAGGTTTAGGGTCTACATCTGTTTCTCTGGTTTTTGTACTGCAATTACCCACTGGACAATTCAGAAAGCAGCCCTATGAATCATGTACTGCACACATGTTTGTGCTGGTCACTTTTTCGTTAGTACAAGAGGCTGAGGATGCCATAATATGCTTCACCGAGAGAGCATTAACTAGAATTAGGATGAGTGCACTGGGTGCTCTAATAAAAATGACTTTACTAGAAGCAACAGAGTACTCCTGGAATATTACAGGCATATTTATAGGATGGAAAAATTAAGAAGTACATGCAAGAATTCTCCAAAACGCACCTCAAGGGAAGCAGACTCTTTTTTTTTTTTTTTTTTTTTTGCATGCATGCATTTTACTATTAATCAACTGTAGCACTCTCTTGAAACAGTTTTGACAGCAGAGTAAATGGTTACTAGTGAATGATGTGTGTGTTTAAGCAGTGAAAGCAGAGACAAAGTGATGTTTTCTTCTACTCCCTAGGCAAGAGCTGACACTAAGCTTGCTGCCTCAGCTTTGATACTCACAGATTCCTTTGTGTCAGTTGCTGGGAGAATCACTGGCAGTTCACTAACCCTGCCTCACACACAGGGGCTTTGATTTTTTACCTCTTCATTGAGAGTAGATGTTAATATGAAACAGTACTTGTCTGCCTTGGCGCTTTTTCTTCTCACTCTCCCCCGCCCCCCGGTGATACAAGGTTTCAAATCTGAAAGCCTGAATCCCCCTTCACTACATGTATTTTTTAGCGGTGTACGATGTTTTCCTCAAGTCTCAAGCACAAGAATGATGTCAAAAGATTACAGGGAAGAAAAATCAGTGGGTCACAAGAGAATGGCTGAATATTTAAAACTCCAAGGTAGTCCTGAGGAAACGGGTATCAATGGAAGAATGATAAAGAATGGCCCTGAAGAAAATAAAACTGTAAAATTACTGGCACAAAATAGCACAAATGGCACAGAAAAACACGAGGTACAGTTAAGTCAAAAAGGGGTTTCTTCTGACTGCTATATGCTACTATGCACAGCTCTCAATGACTGAAAGAGGAATTTGCACGTAACAGGAAGAATTACTTCAGGCCTGAAATATAACAGCAACTGGCAAAAGACTATTCAGTGCAGAGCAGTATTTTATTTTAGATGGGAAAAGCAGAGTTAGTCAGCCTCAGACCCAGAACTCAGGCATGCAACTAGTCTGCGAGTCACTCACCAACAAAGGCTTCTTGTCTGTTTTAATCAGTGGATATGTATTTGTAAAGATGCCTTTAAAGCCGATTGCTTAACTTAAAGGCTATAAAAATAATTCATCTCCACAGACTTGAGCACACGACCATGTTTCTTAGAATCCATACTGAGTTTTATGCTCCTTTGGCCTGGAGCCAGGGGAAAAGAACTGCCCTATAGGATAAAACTGGAAGTGTATCTGGTTCAGCAACCCATTTCTAAGAATGACTGCTACTAGATCTTTCTAAGGAAAATATAGGAATCCCTAGCGACTGGCGAAGTATAACTCACCCATAGGTCCTCTAATAGCCTGTTCTCTAACAGCAAATCACTTAAGCATTAAAGCATGAGATTCAATATCCTTTCCAAATTTGTTTTTGGTAATAGCCCTAATATTCTAGATATTCATATATAGCCAATGTCTTTTTGGATTGTGATAAATTCGTAGTTCCGTGACACACAAGGAGAGAGTAAGTTATTTGGCTTTGAGACAAAGAAGGATAAATATTTTTTAAAACACTGTATAACTCATCCACGTTGCAAATAAAGCAATAGACCAGACCAAACTGCACCTCTCGGAGGCCCCAAGGGCTGACTGCTGTAGGTTCCAGAAACATTGGCAAAGAGGCAATGACATCATGTGCCTAAAGAGGGGATAACATGCATTTTTGAAGGGTATAAAAAGAAAAAGCATTATTACATTAAAAACAGGCTACATACTGAATCTACCCTTGCTTTTCAGGAGGATCCTGCACTGCAAACACCACTGCTAAATGGCTGCCGGAAAAAAAAAATAGAAGTGAGGGGGAAAAAAAAAGGTTTGTTTCTTTTCTTTCTTTTTTTTTTTTTTTTTTTTTTTTATAAATGACCAGAAACTGCTGTTTCAAGGTTTAGCCAAGAAAGATTTTTACTGCTAGCCTATAAATTCCTCAAAACATAGAGTTATAATGGAAATGCTGAGGTAACTGGAGCGCCATGCATGGCACTGACACATTGTATTATATAATCCAGGGAGAATGAGGGCTGGGAGATCTATAAAACCTAAGTAGAAGCAAGATGTAGGAAAGAGCAGAAGAGCAAGTAGAAATATTGAATATTGAAACTGCAGAGAATACTTCTTCTAACAATAAAGTTTCCTATATGCTGAATATGCTCATGGTTGGCTGAAGGTGAAAGAGCACAGAGATTCCAAGAGGCTATTCAAGTAACCGTTTTCGTTTTGCCTTTTTTTAGGGAAGGAAGAAAAATGAAAGTTACCTAACAAAAGGATAATATTTCCTGATGTTCTGATATCCTGACAGGTATCTTATAATGTGTAAATAAATAACTTTAGAAAATGCAGAATAAATGGAGTTCCAAACATGGACAACTTACAACCCTAGTGTAACCAGAATCATCACAGAAATTGGTCAACAGTACTTCTAGGGGTTTGCTAACAGCAGCTTAAACTCCTAGTGAAAAGTTAGCCCTGGTAGCTTTCTTCCAACAAAAGACCAAAGTTACCAAGCAATAACTGGAACTACAGCTCCATGCAGACATATATCCTAACAAAGACTAAACCTTACTTAAGCCCTATTTAACTTAAGACAGACTTAAGCAGCATTTATGGCTTGTGCTCCTGCACTGCTACAGGGACAACCCATCCAGAGGGATCCCAGAGGCCAGCGATAGCTGAAAGACGCTTGCACAGGTCACACAAAGCCCGATGCAGATTGAATTGGATTATGCCATTAGTGTAAACTGCAATAGATCTGCAGCTCGGCAGCTTGACACATGTATTCATGATAATCCAATTCCCACTTAGCCAGTTCCCAAACCTACATCAAACGCTGAACTAACAGTATCGTATCTATAGGCATCTTAAAAAGCAAAATGAAGGAGTGACTGAAAAACGTGCTGGCGTAGCTACCTGGCCAGCAGAGGTAATGACAGCAATGACAATGTGGTGATACTCCCTGGAATCCACTGGTAATGGTGGTCATCATGCCAACACCTCTACTCCACCTGCTGCCCTAACGCACTGTACAATCACACCTTTGTTTTATTGTGCAGATGTACTTTCTTTTTGGGCCTAGTTTGGAGAGCGGTCTGCATGATTTCTTGCTGTGTATGTGGTACAATTACCCAGAAATTGAGGTACGTATTTGGCAAGTTGGCATCTCTTTTCTTTTGTAGAGTACATGCCATCGATACTGTGTGAATTAACTGAGGGCAGCATATGTCCTCTCAGGAACATTGTTATTGCTGCAACTTTATTGATGTAGCCTGAAGAGTAAACTTTGTTAACAGGGTCAGTTTTACAAGCAGACAGGTTATCATAGTGTAACTACTGCTGAGCAGGTAGGGGGTTCTGTATATCCCTTTTAGGCTACAATAATTGTCTACGATTGGGCTGTTGCAGGTACAACACTTTCAAAAAGGAAAGATCACTTTCTCATCCTACGTTGTTATACCAACATAACATTCAAACATAGACAAGATCTCAGCAAAAATCAGGCTGGGCTGGACTTGCATTCAGAACAAGCTGTGTCAGCATGAATGATGTTCAGTCTAGAACATTTGCAAGATGTTTTCTGTTTTCCAAACTCTACTAGAATACATCTATCAAATTGTTCTTTGGTGCATTCCTCAAATTCTACTTGACTTCTGCAATTTAAGTCTACAAAGAAAAATCTGCATGGTCTCCCCTTGCTTGATTAAGCTACTCCCATATGATCAAATAGATCTGCAAGTTCCCATACCCTTAGTCTGCAAGACTCCCATATCAGGCCACAGGAGAGAATGAATGTCCAGTCATATTATGGCCATGCTCAGGGAACCATGACTGACATGCTTTAACTGACGAGGACTCACAGAGCTGGGGTGCAGCTGAAGATTGTGGTAGTCGACAGTATATTGCCCCTGGTATTGTGCAGCATCATGAATTTTTTGCCCTTCTGGGACCTTTTGTGCCATATGACATGCAAGGTGGTCTCTAAGAAGGTAATGCAGCATACCAGGCTTGACAGGTCTATAAAACTATCAAATTTGTTCTGCACAAATCAGACCAAAACTCTCCATTTTGATATCTTGAACCTTCTTCTGACTGAACAATTCTTCATAGACCTTGCCATCACACTGAAAAAAACCAACATTTCTTTTGATCCATCCACAGTTTAGGGCAAATGTCTTCAAGAACAGGCTTCTCATTCATGGGACACTATTCTTCCATGTCTTCTCTCCAACGTGTCAGAAGAACAGACTTCACCCGTCTTTATATGGAGACACGCAAAGAAGAATGTGTGGAAGGAATCTCTCCTTCGCAAAAATGGCTCCTAGATTTCACCTTTACTGCATCCATACATTCTGTCTTTGGCATGAAGTGTCCCAAAGGATACGCCAGAAGACAGAGTTGTAGCCCAGCTTCTTCAAGGAATTACTGATTGATGGATGAGGCAAGTAAGCCTCAACCCAAAGGAGATTTAGTAACAAGAATGAGGTATGTACACACTCTCAATTCTGAGAAGCGTGTTGGAATTCTCCTTAAAAAGTACAGCAGTACATTATCTTCAAACAGATCCTAAATGACTAAACTTAATGACAAGTTAGTGAATATATGTTATTTTTGACCTTTAAAAAGTTAAAGTTCCACCTGCTGGATTCCTAAATTTGTCTGGAACTTGTCAATTTATTTTATTTTTTTAAAAACACACTTGCTAAGAGTAGAAGCGCGCAAACTGCCAATATTCAAGCCTATTCTGCTAGCTGAACAATGCAGGAACATTATGTCACTCAGAGGCAGGACTGCACAAGCACGTAAGAAAGGCTAAGAGCTTTGCCAACACAACTTATCAGGCAGAACCTCACTGGAAAAAATGAGGCACAAAGATCTAAGTGAAGTGTAAAACTTACTGAGAATTGAACATGTTGACAAATACCACTCCACTCTCTTGCTTCCTATCAAAACCCAGCAGCCAAAGCAGAGATTCCTAAGTAGTGTTTTTACAGGCCAAGCTTAGGCGCTCTCTCATCTTATCAGTAGCCTTCAAAGGGACTGTGGGTGGATCTCCTCCAGGAAAAAAAGAAAAAAACAACAAAAACCCCACAGAAGTGCCACCTCTTCCATACAAATATATTGGCACAATCACAGAGGGTTTGCTTGAGCTGCAAGACTTTGAGAAAACACACCTGGCTCTTCTAAAGGAGAAATTAAAGAATTCACGCCTCAGCCCTCAAGCCTTGAGTGGCCTTAAGAGGAGGAATAGCTAAAGAGAGTGTCTAATCAGGATGCAGGGAAAATCAATACCAGCTTCTTGAAATATCTTAGGCAGGAAGGAACAGCTTTTGGCTGAGATGTTCAGCCACTCTTTCTGCACAAGCAAATGGGCCAAAAGCTGCAAGCACAGCTGAGAACAGAAAGGCAGGAGAAGGCTTTCTGGAGGAATGAAAGAGAACCAAAGCATGTGCTACTCTGAAGTTCTTTGGAAAATCTCATCTGTTAAAAGTTTTCTAGTTTTGGTGCAAGAAAGATCTTTCTACACACTAGTCAAAGTTGTCAAAAGTAACATTTCCAGGGATAAATGCACACCATTGTACTGTTATTTTCTGACTTTGATGTGGAATACAATTATTTAAGACTCAGCAGGAGAGTATGAAAGGAGCAGGAGTGTAATGCCAGTTCAAAAATCTCCAATAACTGACAACACCTAAGAAACAGAAGATAGATGCATTGTATTGTCCGGCTGAGCCTCATTGGCTGGAAACCCTGGCCCTCCCAGCAGGACTCAGTTACATAGCAACTCCTGAGGGCAGATTAACCCTTTCCCAGTCAACACATCTGGCATGATTTAAGACACTTTTTCCTCTTTCTGCTTCAGAATAATTTTGTACATTTGAAAAAAAAAATGTTTGGAAAACCGAGTTGAGTGCTACTAGGGTAAAAACAAAGCTATCTGACTCACCACGGGATGCTGATGGCACAAGAACAGAGAATGCAGGGAGTTCAGGTCACTCTAAATTCTATTTCATATCATCAGGTGTCGTGACATACGCAAAACACGCAATGTATTTTTCCTAAAATGGTTCATGCTTGGTCTGTGGGGATCCTATCTGGATTCTATTCATCAAGTACCAATGGTTTCATTCACCCAAATTCTGTCTACCCATTGACTTCTGTCTAGATAATTACTAAAGCACTAACAAGTCCTCAGCTGGTAGAGATAGTACTTAGTTAATCTAGAAGAGAAT